>JACXGI010002303.1:42930-70085 GCA_016801175.1 Esox masquinongy | reverse complement strand
TACACACCCAGTCGTAACCCTTAACTACCACTACACACCCAGACTTAACCCTTAACTACTACTACACACCCAGACGTAACCCACAAGTACAAAGCTCAGCACTAACCCACAACTGGCTACCATGGCAACCATACTTAACCCCAAACTACCACGTTGAATACCAGAAATCACTGAATCATTATTTGAGGATGTTCTAATTTGATGTCCAATGGAGTTCATGGATGGTTAACTACAGCTCCAGTAAACGGAGATAGGCTTTTAGTCGGGCATAATACAGTTCAGCCCATGGCCTGTGAGAGAGCAATGGCACCCTACAGGGCACTCTGTATGGACCCTGTCATGCCAGAGGCTGTCCAGTTGGTTGCCCGTGGAGACGGCTGGCTGCAGGGGTCATTCGGGTTCTCACAGCACTGTGACAAAGACCCGCCTTTATTAGACAATGGCCAGCCCCTCCCAGTCCTTACCTCTGTCACTCAGCCAATAGGACGAGAGCATGCTCTGTAGACAGCAACAATGAGTGTGCGGAGGGGGGCGGGCACGGGGGGCTGGTATGAGGGGGTGTTGTGGGAGTGTGTATGCGCAGGTGGGGGATGCTTTTGGCAAGCTCAGAATTGGGTCAGTGAGGACTTGAGTGAAGTAGGACAGTGTGTGTCCTTCTAAGAACATCTCTCAGGGCTCCTCAGAACTGAGGGTTAACTCGCAACTCCCTCAGGCCATTTAAACCCCTCCAGGCAGCATCCCCTCATCAACCCCAATCACCTGTGGGATTACAAGATAGCCACTGTATACATCCACTATATGAAGGTGAACGATTTGAAAGCCCACTCTAGGATCGAGAAGAGATTACTGCCAACCAGATCAAAATCCTGCTGCTCCATCAAAAACGAGACAAGACCCTATTCAACAAGCGAGACTCAACAAACGCATAGCACCGGTTGAAAACCACCTCCACGAAGTAGACTGAGACAAAAATGTCAGGAGAGTGTGAGAGAGAGGGAGGTCAGTGGCGGTGAAGAGTTTAGAAGCTCTGATGGTTGTAGCTGGGGTTTCACTGGCATCTAATTAACTGTGCAAGGCCTTGGGAACTAACAAACCCTGCCTGGTCACACAAACACACATATGAACCAGTGGACTTCTGCCTCTTGACGTTTCAGAATAACAATGATCCTGAAGAGCTGAAGAAAACAAGAACTGTATCTGATTAGACCTAAAGAGACGGGGAGTAGAAACACAGATAGACAAACAGTGAGACACAAAGACAAGTTCAGACCCAGAGAGACATTCATTGAGACAGAGAGAAACATTCATTGAGACAGAGAGAGACATTCATTGAGACAGAGAGAGTCATTCACTGAGATAGAGACAACCAGACAGAGAGACATTTAGACAGAGAAAACGACAGAAATCAGTAAGCTAATTAACAACATGCTCTTCTCTTCAGCAGACAACCCAGATCAGTCACACACATTGACACAGACTACACAGATTACCAGCGCCAGGAAACAAAGCACATCTGAAAAATGGTTACAGTAAATGGATCAGGTGCGTGTGTGGTGGGGAGGCTGAAAATGTCTGGCATTAACTTTTCCTTTCTCTTTTCATTTCATGATTTCCCCTGTTCCCCTGAGGACCATCAAACAGCAGGCCAACGCACACACACACGCACGAACGCACGCACACACGCTTCTCTTTCCTGAATGTCTCATTCCCTCACCGCTCGGATAAAACACAACCCAACAAAAGATCCATTGGAGTGGTGTTGGCAGAGTAAAAGAAACCAAACCAGCCATAGTGTTTTGACACCGTAACAGATGGACGGCCATCAGAACAAACCTGTGACCAAACACTGAGAACCCAGCTGAGAGGTTTCACTGAGGCTGGGAAACATTTACTCAACAAGGAGAGACGATTCCGGAATATGAATCAGGTACATAAAGGTGTGAGGGAAACACACAGAATGAGAGTGAACGTAGAAAGAGAGAAAAAAGAGAGCAAGGGAGAAAGAAAGAGAAAGGCTGTGGCTCTGGGCTCGATTATGGAGATGTGTTGGCTGAAGCTTTCCATTGCTGAGCAGGGACATGATGAAACCATAGACTGTAAAGAATAACAGATGAAACTCCCCCACTAACTTAGAGCAGAGAAGCCAGCTGTTATAACAGTCCACAGAAGAGAGGGGTCAATGTCTGAGAGTGCCCATGTTACTGTCCATAACCTGTGGTTCTGTCCCGGTTTCCAATCACACCACATGTTACTGTCCATAACCTGTGGTTCTGTCCCGGTTTCCAATCACACCACATGTTACTGTCCATAACATGTGGTTCTGTCCCGGTTTCCAATCACACCACATGTTACTGTCCATAACATGTGGTTCTGTCCCGGTTTCCAATCACACCACGTTACAGTCCATAACCTGTGGCTCTGTCCCGGTTTCCAATCACACCATATGTTACTGTCCATAACCTGTGGTTCTGCCCCGGTTTCCAATCACCACATGTTACTGTCCATAACATGTGGTTCTGTCCCGGTTTCCAATCACACCACGTTACAGTCCATAACCTGTGTTTCTGTTCTGGTTTCTGAAACAGGAATACTGAAACACACCCTGTACCACCTAGCTAAACATCGACAGACAGACAGACAGACACACACACACACACAGAGAAACACACACACAACACATAGACAGACATATCTGGTGAACTGCATTCAGGGCAGGGGAGGGGGTCACCCACTCACATGACCTTTAACCTTTCAACTCCAACAGGTGTGGGGGAAGGGAGTATGTGTGGAGGGGTGTTTGTGTGTGTGCGCTACAAGCGTAACACATGTGGCCTCTTTCCTGGAGACCACAGGCCCACCTGTCAGTTGACACGTCATGTTCCTTCCCCCGTCAATTCCTGCGACCAGACAAGCCCCCACATGCTTTCTTCAGGTTAAGGGTCTAACTTGCTTCTACAACAGTCGTTCCCAACTCCTCCAGTAACCCAACAGTACACATTCAAAGTTGCCCCGGTTGAGCCAATCATCAGGTCCTCACAGGGCTGAATTGCATAAGTGTTTGACCCGGGCTACAACCAAAAGAGGAACCATTAGGGCTACTGGAGAACCAGAGGTGGGAACCACTGTTCTAGACCCCCCCCACCAAACAAATGGACAGTTCACTAATGACCCAAATAAAAAAGAAACAGTGATTTATCAGTGTGTGATTCCAGATGTTTTCTCGTTACTCCAGAACCCGGCGATCCAAATTAAACAGGCTCACTAGGGGCAACACGATATCACGACATTCCAGCAGATCTACTGTCTCCAGTCAGCCGTTGGTTCACCACTCGCTGTTCTCCATGGTTACGTCGGTCAGTTTGTCCCATCCATTAGCGGCGGTCACCCTCAGAGCCTGTTCCTCATCTTTGTAGCAGAAAACCCCCAACCCAGCTAGAACTTTCCATGTCTCAACAAGCAGGAAGTAAATGAGTAACATATTCTTAAGGTAACGACAAACATTTATTCACACACACACACACACACACACACACACACACACACACACACACACACACACACACACACACACACACACACACACACACACACACACACACACACACACACACACACACACACACACACACACACACACACACACACACACACACACACACACACACCCAGACTTAGACAAAGAGATGACAGACAGAGGTGATAAGCTAAACGTGATGAAGATAAATATCTAGCACTTCCTGTGTCTTCGTCTTCTCAACCAGTGACTCAGACATTCTGTGTGTGTGTGTGTGTGTGTGTGTGTGTGTGTGTGTGTAACCCAGTTATATAACATAGTCAATCAAAGAACATTATGATAGATATGGCTTTGGAGTGTGACTAAGAAAAACTGTTTCAACTGTTGGGGTGTGTGTGTGTATCGATGTTCATTGACACGCCCAAGATAATACATTCCTCAGCCATGGTCAACACCCAACCCACCATCACAAACAATCTGTCCCAATAGGAAGCCGGTCACATGGTTTCTCAGATGAACTGTAAGCCCTGAAGCGTAAACACGGAACCAGCTAAACTTTTCTACCACACGCTGCTGATAGCCTTTCCCCTCTGCTTTCCTCTCTGGACACTGCACTACTTCCCATTTCCCTCCCCCTCTCTGAACATCCGCTCTGTCCTCTCCCTCCCTCCCTCCCTCCCTCCCTCCCTCCCTCCCTCCTACCCTGAACCAGTATTCCTTCAGGCCAGTCTGGTTCTCTGATTCATTCAATCAGCCAATACACACACACCGTGCTTTCATGCTAAAACAGACAGGAAGGGCTGGTTGGGCATGTGTGATCATGTGTAGGACACAGAGGGGTGTGTGTGTGTTCATACTCTGGCTGCTATGGAAACAAGGGGCCCACTAGATCCCCTAATCTCTAATTTGACCGTCATTAGTCAGATGTCAAGAGGGACCATGAGAGAGGACGAGAGAGAGAGAATGACAGAACGAGAGAACAACAGAACGAGAGGGAGAGAGTGACAGAACGAGAGGGAGAAAGCGACAGAACGAGAGGGAGAAAGAGAACGACAGAATGAGAGAAAGAGAACGACAGAACGAGGGAGAGAACGACAGAACGAGGGAGAGAACGACAGAATGAGGGAGAAAGACAGAACGAGAGAGAGGGTGAGAACAACAGAATGAGAGGGAGAGAACAGCAGAACGAGAGGGAGGGAGAAGGGTAGAACAACAGAGCGAGAGAGAGAACGACAGAGAGAACCACAGAGAGAGAACAGCAGAGAGAGATAAAGAGAATGACAGACTGAGAGAGAGAACGACAGAGAACCACAGAGAAAGATAGGGAGAACCACAGAGATTGAACGACAGAGAACGACAGAGCAAGAGAGAATGAGAGAGAGAACCACATTGAGAGAACCATAGAGAGAGATAGAGAGAACGACAGAATGAGAGAGAGAACAACAGAGAACCACAGAGAGAGATAGAGAGAACTACAGAGATTGAACGACAGAGAGAGAAAGAGAGAACGACAGAGAGACACAGAGAGAACGACAGAGAGACACAGAGAGAACGACAGAGAGACACAGAGAGAACGACAGAGAGACACAGAGAGAACGACAGAGAGACACAGAGAGAACGACAGAGAGACACAGAGAGAACATCAGAGAGACACAGAGAGAACATCAGAGAGACATAGAGAGAACATCAGAGAGATATAGAGAGAACATCAGAGAGATATAGAGAGAACGACAGAGAGACATAGAGAGAATGACAGAGAGACATAGAGACCAGGGAACAGGGGGAGATGGGGAATATAACTCCATTCAAAGAGGGGTCCCAGAAGGAAGAGAGACAGAAAAGCCATGACTGTGGGTGAGGAGGTCACGCACAAACACACACATAAACACACACACGGCAAGATAAAGCCAGCCATCAGGTCTCTCCACAGGCTGAGTACATAAACCACAGAACCAGAATGAGTCAGCCACCGCCAGGTCCAAACCCAGAGGATTAGTTGGAGCATCTACCTGGTACCGAGCATCCTGTCTGGCAGACCTATCCACGGGTGTGACGCACAACGTGACATGGAGCTACGACACCTAAACCTGCCAACGCTGTTTCTATTCAGGTAGATGAGACGGGGGGGGTGTAGCCGTAAGGAGAGAGGGATGGAGAGGGAGGAGTGGTATTAATTCCTTCCGCACACTCTTTTATACAGCCCTTGGTCTGCTTTCCTTCCTCTCCCCTCCTCTTTCTCCTCTCTCTCCCTCCCTCTCTTCTAGGTAGTACTGATAAGGTCATCGGTCTTCATTAGCAGCCGGAGCTCTAACGGGCCTTTGATGGATCACTCCGCTAAACTCCCATTAACGGTTAAGTATTGCTCATAAGCACCTTCTGATTAACACTCGCACTCGGAGTGAAAGAGACAGAGGGAGCGTGTGCACATGCGACACATCTCGTTAAAACCTAAGCGTTGCTCATAGTTAGGAGCTCCCGTCCGTAAAAAGCAAAGGGGAAAAAAGAAAGGCGACGGCTTCTCCTCATACAGATCACGCGGCTGGCTCGGCAACTACTCCGCTTTTATCTGACCTACTGAACAGAAGAGGACTGGGGGAAACAGAGCGAGTGGCAAAAACAGCCTGTTTCAGTGATAGAATCTTCTAGAAGTGTCGTGCTCGGAATGTTGTTGGCAGGCAGATGGAGGCTCAGGGTACATAGCTCCAACCGTAAGCTGCCAGAGTCTGCCGGGTGTTGCCTTGGCTGTTCCCGGGACACCATTCCATGGGGCCCCTGTTTTCCCATGCTGCTTTGGGATCGGCAGGCTTTGACTTGCTCAGAGCTCTGTGGGGACAAAAAAAAATCCTCTACTGACACATCCCCTTTAAGGGAGGCCACAGGGTGACGGTGTGTTTACTAGTTGTCAGTGGCAGCGCGTGTCTAATGGGGTTGGTACAGCTGATAAGAGATATAAAGCCAAGACTGGGGTACGCACAATGACCCCGCCCCCTCTAACCCCACTGCTGAAGGTTAGGACCAATAGGTAACCAGAGGAATCCAGATCAGAGGGGGTGGGGGGGCATTCCTAAATGTTGAGAAGAATAACCAAATGTTAGCTTGATCAAAGGAAAACCACAAACACACAGAACTAAAACACACATACACTGACTACCGAGACAAATATTTACCGACCATTAGACAGGAAACATAAGTGTAATGTCTGTCTGTGTGTGTCATGCTTGAAGAAACATCTCCATGCTAGCACTGGAATTTCCTTGGAAAATCGAGCAGAGAAGCGATAAATGAAACGCTTTCACTTCCTCAGGAATTTCGGGGTGGAACGGTGTCGTTGGGTAATTTCAGACACATTCCATGAAAATTCTGAAAGGGAGCTGGAAAACACCAATGCAGAACTCCAGGACATAAAACGGGAACAACAGGAACTCTAAACCGGATTTAGTCATGGGACAAGAAACAACAACAGAGGAAACTTGTCAGCTTTACGGCGGCGACGTCTCTCCCTAACATTCAGGTCCTCTTTACATGGACAACGCCTTCTGACGTTCCCATTTAGCCATATAGCAGGCACACTTATCCACAGAAACTTCCAGTTAGCGCCTTCGCCTTAAGATAACTCGGTTGGACAACAACACAACCCAGTTGTCCGGATCTCTACTTCCCTAACGCTGTGCGAATGATTCCCTGTTGGCGTGGATTACCTGTCTCAGTTCACCGCCAGCTTCATCCACTACTAATCCATCATGCGAGGCATGCCAATATCAAGTCTCCATTTGCTTTTGGTTTTCAACCATGTGAAGCCCAGAAATCGGAGAACCACATGCTTTGAGTGTACATCTCATCGTTCAGGTGATGCGCTCTGAAAAACATTGATCGAGCACAAGACTGCAGATGAGACAGTCAGCATTTATCAGTGCATATCTGGTAGGGCCTCTGAGGTTACGGGCGCAGCAGTGTGTGCGCGCGCGAGAGAGACACAGAGAGCGTGCGTTTGTGCGGGCGTGCTCATTCGCAAGGGCGTATATGAACTCGATAACTTACCATTTCACTAATCCCCTCCTTCCCAGCCTCCGAACAATAGCGTCAGTAAACAAGCCTGGCTATCCCATCTGCATTCAATTATCTACAATCTATTCTGCCCATTCTATTCTCCATTTATTCAGTACCATCCATTTGGTGCACTCCATTCTATTCAGTCCATTCTGTGTACTCAAGGGTTCACGATCAAATTCCCACTCTACCACAGAGGAATTCACCAACAGGCTGGGCCACATCTCTAACTTAACAACCAGCAGGCCAGCCAGCCTCACCCTGTCCCCCGCTCACACCACAACGACGGACGCGCAATTCGTTGTCTCCACTGGAAGCTGTTCCATTTCTATTGCAGTCTTTCAGCAGACGCTCACATCCGGAGCAGTGCAAAAGAACGAACAGGGTTAAGTGTGTTGCTCAAGGGCAACATCTTCATCCGTGACAACTTCAGGATCGTAACAGGCGCCATGTTAGATATTGGTCCAGTGCTTATACCACCTCGTGTGTTATAGATTCCGTACGATTCATCATCATTGGACACTTTGAAGCATGCGCATATATGTGCTGTGTGTGTCTTTGAGTTACTCAGCAGCAAACGAGTATCATGGGCTGTAACAACGATTACAGGAAGTAAAACCAGACTGACAGATCCAATAGCACCAATGAAAGTGTCATTATGACACAACATAGGCTTATTACACCATTACATCATTATTAGTCAGCCAGGTGTGGACCAGACCAGACATGTTCACCACCCTGGGCTGCTAACAACTTCCTGTACTACCATCCCCGTCTGGGACAAGACATTGGCCACCCGCCAGCCACTAAATACCAACCTAAGTGCGTGGGATGAAGAGAAGATCCGCGCTCGAATCAGACCGGCTCGCATTCCATAAAAAGCATCCTCTGGAGAGGTGACAGATCTTATTCAGAAGTAGGTCCAGAAGGCCAGAGGGACTTTCGTGGGGAAAAGTAGGAAGCTACCCAAAAAGAACTCCGCACTAAAGCGAGCACGCCATGCACCAGACTGGTGTTTGGCGGAGGTAAATCGAAACCTCTGTGGAATCAGGGATCCGAAGAGGCGGGGTGACATTTCACTGTGTGGTGACACTGCCATTCCCACGCCAGGACCACAACACAGCCCTGTAACCACTGACCAACAGGAATCCGTACAAACCATGAGGGGGAGGAAGAGTAACCACGGCTACGTCAGGCTATACCAGCACCAGAGTACCTCTCCTCTTGCCCATGTCTCCGAAACATCCGAGGTCTGCCAGCTGTAACGGGACACTAATAGAGACGTAGCTCTAAGGATAACCTTCATAACCTCTCTTCCTTCTCCCTGGGTGGCTCTAGAGCAACAGGCCCACGCCACATTTAAATACCAAGCCTTAAATTCTGCACTTCGGTGCACAAAATGTTAGAAATGTCCATGAATGCCTAGCCAGGGACCGCTGGAGGGGTTAGTCAGGGTGGGGAACACAACACACAGACACACACACACACCTCTTAAACAGAGCCAGGTATCCCTCACAGTGAACAGTCATTGTGTAACATTGAATAAGTGATGCTAAGCTCAGCAACACTAAGTTCAGTGCTGTTCTAAGGACGTTCGTCTTAGCCTGGAGAAACAGCTGCAGGCCTGAATACACAACATGCGCAAAGTAACACTGACAGAAGCTCTAAATAAAGAAGTAGCCCCCAGAAATACAAAAGAGTAGTTTTATGAGTCGCCAAACGTGCTATATTTAGCTTGCAGAAGCAGAGGAGGGACTGAGGCAGTGACACAGCTGATTCAAACACTCTCCTTGCATCTGATCTTTGCCTTCGTCAATATTGATCTGAAAGGAGTTGACAGACGAAAGCAACACGGCCGCTCACCTCTGTCAGATCTCTACAGAGTAAGGAGGGTCGAGGAACAGCCAGCAAGACGAGGGGTGTAGGGTTGGGTATAAGCCCGTAGACCATGGCCCGGATGTCTGTACTGGCATTTCTGGGCCTAAAATGGCAGCGTGCGAGGGTGCCTGCCACGCATGACTAGCTGTGCGTGATGGTTGTACCTTACGAAGACCTCAGCTGATGAGGCAGATCAAAACGCTGGGGCTAAAAGGGAACAAGAGAAACGGGCCGTGGTTGCTGCCTGATAATAAACTGGCCTATATCACCACATATCTCATGGCAGACCGGGTTAAACCAGTCGTTTCTAGGTTAAGTCGCAACTCCAACAGTCACCTTTCTGGCCCAGCGTTGTAGCGTCAGAGGCAGAGTTGTCGCATGCCCGTGTCACCCGGCCTTCATCTGGCAGCATATCAATCTACAGTCCTGTTGTCATGTTGAATGTTCCAACTGTCGTTACCACACTCTAGATGCTGGGCTGTGAAGGGCAAGTCAGGCCACAGAGCCAGTTCCCAATAACCCGCATTCAACACAAACTCGCTGACCTCAACTCAGTGACTTGATGATTGTAACCTGAAGATGAGAAGCACCTCTCCCAATCACTAATAAACATAAATACACCATAAAGGGTCTGTTCAAGCTTGGATAGTTTAATTTCATTCAAAACACAATGTAAATAAGCAAACATCTAAATTGACCGTCACCTTCCAAGGTGATGTGGGAAACTTTCCCTACAGACACCCTCAACGGACTACCGCAGGGTGAATTCACCATTGCCAGGTGTGTGTCGTAGACATTTGCGTGGTGACATAGGAGGTTAAAGGATACTTCCCGCTGGTGTCGTAAGCACATTGCAGGGGGTGGTTGAAGAAGTCTGCTAACTCATCAAAACTAACGAGCAAGCAGGTTACCAATTCAACAACTGTAGACTGGTTTTGGTGAAAAATACTCCATGGTATGTCTGGTGCATTGGTTAGCAGCATCCCTAACCTGATTCCCTTTTTTCTAACATTAAGTTTGACTTTGCGTGCTAACTACTGGCCCTCAAAACACTGTCCATGTGGAACGAGTTTGCGCCATTGTGTGCAAACATTAACACATCAAATAACGCAACTGCATGCTATTACAGCTAATTCGATGTGTCAAAGATCAAAAATCTATAATAGAATTTTGCGGGCGTTGAATTAGCGATAGCTCATGTTAGCTTCGCACCTGGCCGACTCCAAAGCGACTAGCCAGACCAGAAACTGCAGAACTAAATAGATGAAAGAAACAAGCACGCTGGCCAAGTACTGTTCCTAAACCTGTTGCCGAAAGCAGATAATGATTTTGCAGGATAAGGCACTGACCATGCATGTTTCCTGCCTACTAACGCGCTACATATTCCTTTTGTGCATTCACATATTATGTATGTTGCATACATTGAAATGTCACTCTAATAACTCTTGTTAGTGTGAATCGGTCCACTGTCTCATTCTAATTCCCCAAAGCCCAGTCTCAACATTAGAAGTGTAGAGTGGCTAGAGGCCATTTCCCATCAATAAGAAAGACACAGCTAACCGGATCAGTGGTGATGAACTCTGACCTCATAGAACAGGAAACAGATGGAAAACAGACAGGGAGAGAGAACAACAGTCAGAGAGCGAGAGAGAGAGATGGGGTCATCAAGGGGGGGGGGGGGGGTAGTTGAACTTGGCCCTCCACGGTGCTGTGGGAGGGGCTTAAGAGCTGCTTTACAAGATAAATCAATGTTGACGGGACATGATAAGAGATGACAATAACATATTCATAAAGAGGATAATGAATGTTAACGTCAAATAATTAGGTTAATAAACGTTTGACGAACAACAGACAACACCGACGACAGTAATAACACTGAACGTGTGTCAGTGTGAAAAGACAAACATTGTTACCAACATGTAACACACCCTGTATAACCAGCTGGTGAAGGAGGACATAACGTACCGTGTACGTTTGTTTGGAGAGACTGGTTATAAGCAGGTTAATAGGCTTTGTTCTTTCCCTTTCACTTAATATCCGGTGTTTTTCCGCCCTCTCCTCTTCAGACACTTCCATGCTAGACCTTCATCCTTACCTTTCACATGCCCATATGGAAAAGGCCTGAACACACACACACACAGACACACACGTTTATTCACACTCACTGCAACGTGGCGGTGTTGATACTGCTAACAGCAGTGGTATGCTAAATCCCTGTGAAAAAGGGGAGTGCTGGGCAGCCATATCCTGGATGTGTGTGGTTCCCTCTAAAAACAGCCATGTCCATGACATGTTTACTATGGGTTGGCGATCAGATAAGCAGCTTTCCAATCAGCAGGACTTGAGCAGGCTGGATATAGGCCCTCACTTATGGCCGTGGGATGAAACAGACCGCCTGGCACATCAGCCTAAATAACTGCCACAGGGCGCAGCTGACATGTTCAATACAATACGTCATTTAACCCCTCCCCCACATCCAAAACAACATTTATCATTATTTTGACCGATGATGTAACTACAAAGGGGTTTCTTAAGCAGACAGATAATCCACAAGTCTCACAGGTTACACTGAGAGAGTGCCAGAGAAAGTGTGTGTGTGCGCAATTCCCGCAAAGAGAAGATTTGTAGTGTGTATGAATGTCTGCCAAGTAGATCTGTAAGTGATCTTGTCCCTCAGGTCGGTTCCCGGCGACCCCCCTCTCTACTTCTCCCCTTCCATCTCCTCTCCTTCCTTAGCGGCAGCCCGTGTGGGAAGATTGCATCTTTTATTTATCACTTCTTGGCTCTGTTTTTCCAGTAAATTCCAGGCTGGGGTGCAATCTGCCAAGAAGCCTCCCTGTGTGTTAGCTGCTGTCATTTCCCATTGCTAGCATGCAGATTGAGAAAGGTGTGCACGCTTCTGCATGCTAAAACACACATACACATGTGGGAGAGAGGCATGCTCATTTTTGCCAGGGGAAAAAAACAACAGACTGCATTCCGCAGCACAGAGTGGGGAAAACGAGGATAGGAGAGCCTATTGATCTAAGAAAGGAGAAAGCATTTGTTTTCGTTCTTTACCCACTATGAGCAGAGAGACTAGAGGACATAGCTTTGTTCTGCCTATAAGCCAGACATAGTCCCAGGCTTGGCTGTCCCTATAGCATAATGTGTTATATAGTCAGCAGCCTGGAGCTCTGTTGGCACTGTGGCTAGGGCACAAAGCCCAGCCGATCGAGCCGCTGCGTTCAGAGGGAGGAGGGGACAGAGAGCGATGGATGGCCATGCAGAAAATTACGTTCGCAGATTGCATTACAATTCAGATTAACTAGGTAGAGTAATGGGATTAGAACCCTGAACGCTTTTCGGGTGGGGTGGGGGGTGAACTAGCAGCTAAGGTGATATGAGTTGGAATACGGGGGAAGACCAACCAACCGGTAGCTCACGGCAGACAGAGGGTAGAAGACGTGGCCGTGCGTTCGAGTACATAAGGCTACATTTTGATAGGGATATTAAGGAATATTACAGTGAAGTGTGTCAGTCATTTCCTGGCGTCGGAATGTTTAGTGAAAGAACAGCAAAAGAAGCCCACTTGACCCAATTAGCTGAAAATTGGTGCAAATCAAGGTCCATTTAAAAAATAGTCTCTGTGGCTTTAAATCGCTATTCCTCCCACCCCTTTCCCAAATCTTCTATTTAACAAGCAGTGAAAAGAAATTAAAAGGCGCTTTTGTTTGCCTTCCTTTTGGAGGGTGACAGAAAGCTGAAAAGAAACAAATGAACATGAAAATGGGAACAAAGTACCACGGCTTTCAATGGGAATGGCTCACGGCTGTTTGATATGCGCACTGGGTAAATACGATTCTTAGTCAAAGCTGTGCTCCCAAACATGAAATAATGCTATTTCCAGCTACTTAAGTAGAAAATGCTGTGATTGCACGATAGAATAGTGTTTTACTAAATATATTTATAGTTGATAAATAATTTAGTCATATATGTAGAAAGAACTGGTAATTAAGATGAGAGCATAATGTTCCAGCCGGCTGAGCCAGAAAACCTCCCCCATGCCTTTCACTTCGGAAAATAAACAGTCGACAAGCTCAGCCCTGAACCACTATTTTCGACACACTCGCAGCTCTGAAAAACATCGCCTTTTCTGTTCAAAATATCGAAACACTATTCGAAACTGTCTGAATGCAAGTGATCTTGATAAATGTTCAAAGACGAGCTAGCAAAAAAGCCTGTATGGGAACGTTTATAAATTAAACCACTACTTCCGTAATGGTTATTTTTTCAACCTAAGCAAAAAAAAAACGTAAAGCACATTTATATGCTAACTGTATAAGTAGGTTACAGTTATATAACAAATAATGAACGGTTTATTGTAATAGCTATTTATACAGAGTGGTATAATTTCTATATTAAAAAGAGCCTCGTGTAGCCAACACATTTCGCCAACGCAGCTCCGCAATTTAAAAGCCCCCTTTGTCGCCTCATTCCACCATGCCTTTGTTCAAACCTATTTCACTTCCCTTTTCATTTCTCTGTGCTTTTTTGATATATTTCAATCTTTTTGGTTCTTTGATGTTCGAGTGTTGAGCTTAAAAAGTCAACAAATAAAACAGAACGTTATTTTTAAATCGCCTGGATCCATCCACTCACCGACTTGCAATACGTTGTCCACACAGCCGCTCTCCAACAGAGCGATGCCTCGTCTGAAAGGCAGCCGCGTCTCATCACTATTTTCCCCGCTAGTTCCACTCTCCTCTCCCCCTGTATTGAACGAAGAATACATGCAGATCTCTCGCTCACTCCTGGGGAAAGACCAGTAAACGATCCGTCTCTGTACAGGCTCCGGAATCCGTTCAAAGCGCTCCTCTACCCGCTGAAACGGCCACTTCTCGGCCACTTTCCGGGCCGAGATGTCCAACAGAGACTCCGGGCTGTGGGTTTTGCTCGACCCGCCTTGGGCCGCACCCGAACCGCCACATAATGTACCCCCGGCCCGTTGTCCCTGTCTACAATTCGTGTTATAACCTGGTCTACAGCAGAGCCGTTTGGCTGGGGGCTGCTGAACGCGCTCCGCCATGATAGCACTGCTTTAACATCGACGGCGGAAGTCAACGTACCATATGAACGGGATAAGGAAGGGAAAAGGTTACACTCGAATCGATTGTTTGCCGTGTATGGGCAAATGGCCCTTATTTGGGCATAGTGGGCGGTCCTTTTACAGTGTTGTCAAATCCCCTTTGTGTTGACAAATGAGAAAGGGGCGGGGTTTTTTCTGTTCTAAAAAAAGGAATGAAAAGCGGAATTCCCGAACGTAGACAAAATCCTTTGTGAGGCCGCCTGTTCGAACAGGAGGCCTGGAAAGGTACTGGGAAAACTTTGACGTTTTTTGTTTCAAGATTTACAGGCGGTATAGTGAAATTATTAGATGTGCATACATAATTCCCTCGTGATTGATGGAAGGAGAAGGCACCCCCTCTCCAAGAAAAACAAGACAAACGGCAGGGATGGGGGGGGCAAGTCGGATGAAGGCGGTGATTGTAACTGTCAGTTGGTGGCTCGGGAGTTGTGGAGAGCGTGAGGGCGGGCTGAAACACAGGAACGCCACGCCCTATGTGACGTAGGCTTCAGTTCCAAAGGAATGTGGCGGATAAAACACTGGTTTGCGTCTGCAGTCCCATATGTGGATCATGGCACAGCTGATGGGATCTCCCCCTTAAACCATACAGCCTGTTTGTGAGGGGAAATGTCTATGGACACATATTTATACCTGCGTAAGTAGTAGTGGATAACCCCTTATAATTACCCTGAAATATAGTCCTAGCCTTTGGCCTAGGCTACAATTTCTGGACATTATTTTGGCTTAGTGTATAGAATTAATAACTTGGAGTGAGAGAGGAATGAAAAAGAGGAAAATGGAAAAGAAATGGAGAGGTAGAGGGAGAAAAAAAGTCATGGAAAAGGGGAACAGAGAAAGATGCAGAGCAGAGGTTAATCTAATTTGGTGTGGGAGTCTCAGTAGCGTTCAGTAAAGCCCTGCAGCCCGAGGCTGGCTTAATTGATTAGAAAATGTGATGTAACTAATTGCAACTGAAATAGGGAGTATTGTAATCTTTGGACAATCAATGCAATGTCATTCAATGCATCTGATTCAGACTTTGCAATGAATTTTGGCCTATGTGCATACGTTACTAAATTGGAGATTATTGCTTTTTCTCCCTCTGTCTTAATTTTTAAGGTGATTTTCATAGTATTATTTCACACTATTGTTTGTGTTACACAAGGACAGATCCTCTTTTGTTCCCTTATTGAGAAAAGTAATTACACAGGAACAAGACAGACCAAGTCCCCCAGCCCAGGTGGCTGTCATGGTGTCTTATCGGACGGCCCTGCCCCTCTACTTCCCTAAAGGCAGACAGGGATCGACTGTGCAAAAAAGGTAATGTCCCATGGTTAACCTGAAGAAATGCCAAGTTGTCTTCCAGTGTTACTCAAGGCTCAACGCCCTATGTGGGAAACCCAGGGAATCCAGAAATGTCCTTCAGTTTTGTCCCCAGGGGATAGTTTGGTTGTATTGAATTGTTTGTGTTGGTGACAGTGGTCACTTAAGTGAAAGCCATACAGCAAAGACCAAGGGGAATGTGTCTGTGTAAATGTTTTACTATTCTGGTAGAGACAAAAAATACCCACAAGTATAGTAAGACATGGAAAATGATGCCTTTGTCCCCAATATGAAAGAGGCTATTTTCAATTTAGGGGTTAGGTTTGTGCAAAATGTATAATTGTGTATATAATTGTATAATTCTGCAAAATGTATAATTGGGTTCAGGGTTAAGGTTAAATTTGGGGGGTTGAAGTGACATGCTAGGGAAAATACAAATATTTGTAAGATATTTTTCAGGCGGTTTTGTATTTTATCAGCCAGGAATACGTGGAAAGACAAGAGGTTTTGCTGAAGGAGCAGTGGGCCGGATTGGAAGCTGTGGTGCATTTGCCCAGACCGCTAGACTAGACCGCTAGACCAGTCCACTAGACCAGACCGCTAGACCAGACCGCTAGACCAGTCCGCCTAGACCAGACCGCTAGACCAGTCCGCTAGGCCAGTCCGCTAGGCCAGTCCGCTAGACCAGACCGCTAGGCCAGTCCGCTAGACCAGACCGCTAGGCCAGTCCGCTAGACCAGTCCGCTAGACCAGCTGAGGACACAAAAATCTGATTTTGAATGGGAATACATGGGGGTCCCCACAACAACATAAAACAAAATGTGTTTGCATGCTTTGGATATTTCAAAAGGTGTGTGTCTGTGTGTGTGTGCTTTTTAGTCCAACTGGGCCCCTAAAACACTAACATGGTTTACTGCTTCTCTAATCAGGATAATTGAGTAACTTTGCCCAAAAATGATCTGTCAGGCGCTGGCAGCATTTAAATGAAGCAGCTGGCGACATTCTCTGTGATGGCCACTGATGTGTTGGCGTTCTTCTGATTAGCTTATGTGTGTGGGTTACATGTCTTCATTGTGAAATGCAGCCATGTTATTTGTGTATATTTACCATTATTTTATCGAGTAAGTATACTAAGAGCAAATTCTTATTTACAGCACTAACCTGGGAGCAGTTCTGGATAACTGTCTTGGAGGGACAGAACGGTAGAGATTTTCACTTTCTTGGTTCCAGATTAGACCCAGCAACCTTTTGTTTTACTGGCCTAACAATCTTGACCACTAGGCTGCCCTGCCACTGCAAACTGTTTACAGTCCCTACCTCTGGCTTCTCTGTGTAACTGGCCAGCTTTACTTTCAGCGGTCTTGGACTTTTGCGATTAACAAACTAATTGCATAAACCTCCCATTTTGGACTGGATAATATGTGGTTTATATGTGCATCTATAAGTTGAATCACTATCATACCTCAGCCATGAAATTCCAAGTTTGAAAGCAAATGGTTTTGATGACATCGGGCACAAATTGACACCTATACATAGTTCACCATTTGGCATGACATAGTAGGAGCCGGTCTGTCTCAACAGCAACAGTAACGGTTGCCAGTGCTTGCACACTGTCCTGGTCATCCCCATAGTGTTGTTCCCATTGGGTGAGTTATGTGAGCCTGGTGTCTGAATATGTCTCCCATTGTCTCATTTCGCCCTGTAGTGACAGGCAGACACAGCCAGACAGGCTGTGGGATGACTGAGCCTATTCTCTCAGTGGGCGTAGAACATGGCGGTGGGGTGCGGGGGGGTGTGTACAGACTGATACATGCACAGATACATGCATAGATAAATGTACACATAGATGCACAGATAAATGCACATATAAATGCACATGTACGCAGACACGTGCCAAAGCGCACATGCTATAAATTTCTATTGCATGGTGAAATAAACAAATAAAAACGGGCGTTTATATATATATATTATATTGGTCTTTTCTTGAGTCACAATCTTACGCAGTCATTGATGCAAAGAAAATCAATGTATTGTTAACGTGAATTTAATTGTAGAAACATAATATATGTTAGGCACTTGTTTGCATCGAATCTGTGTTCAGACTTTGGCTGGAGGTTCTCGTTGACATCAGAATAAATACAGGGAAGATGACATGGTTCCTAATGTAGCTAAGTAGAAATGCAGTCGTTCATGCCTAAAAAATGATTTTGTATTTTATTTTCATGGCATTGTACATTCTCTCAATTTAAATTTTAATAACTAATTATGGTAATATGGTTCTTATCGTCTTTTTCCACACTGTATCTTTTCATCAGGCTTAAATCCCATTTAATAAACCATGCCCTGTCCTGTTTTTCACCAAGAATTGCACTTGCAATGAGAACGTGGCAGACATGAATCTTAGAATACTGCATAAAATTGGAATATACAGTATACTAAACTCCTAGTCCTATAACTTTGATTGACTTCATTGTAGGCAGAGTCCTATTCTTACCTGCCACAATGACCCTTATTGAATAAGGACTTATAAGGCATTTTCCAAAGAGCATATTGGTATTTTCAGCTTATTCAGTCATAAAGGAAACTCTAAAGCTACATTAACATGATTTCTATAGCCAGACTCTTATGCAGAAGCTACAACTACTGAGGGAGATAACAGATGACACTGCTGCTGGCTCCAGGGGATCTCTCTCTCACACACACACACACACACACACACACACACACTCAGACACACACATCCAAAGATCTTTCCTTTCATGCTGGGCTCATTTGCATCCTCATCAGTATGCATGAAATCTCAGGCTGAACTTTAATAGCCTAACTGCTGCATAATACAGTCTAATGAGCATAAAAGTGAGCATGACAATTAAAACTCACATTAATCACTAAACGCTACTCTCAAGGAAGAAGGGAGATAGAGGGAGGACAGGGGGAAGGGACGGGGATGGCAAATAAGCAGTAGAGGGCAGGAGAGCAACAAGATCTCACCATCTCACTTCAGTATTCCACCACTGTCGGGGGGGGTATTAGTGCCCCTAGTGGATCAACTTAAAAATATTGCATGACGTTTTGGAGACTTGGACAACCCTCTAACACTGAAGTCGACGGAGGTTAGAGGAGAGAGAAAGAAAGATGGAGGACAAGATACCTGGATGGAACAGAGTAGAAACAGAGGAGAAAGAGAGGAGAGAGATGAAGACTGTGCTGCCCATACTTGTGGTGCAGCTCAGGGATCTGGGCCTCAACTCCGCCCAGTTCAGGTGGATCCTTGACTTCCTGTCAGACAGACCCCCTGGTGGTTGGGCAGCTCCACCTCTTCCACCCTGACTCTCAGCACTGGTTCCCCACTGGGCTGTGTGTTCAGGCCCATCCTGTACTCCCTGTTCCCGTATGACTGTGTGGCCGCGCGCTCCAACATCGGTGTTGAGTTTACTGACGTCACCACTGTCACTGCCTGAATCATCGCGTGGCGTGGCGGCTGCACTGCCCGTGACCGGAAGGCTCTACAGAGAGTGGTCAAGACGGCGCAGCGGATCACCAGCCCCCCCACCCCGGATTCCCATACTCATTAAAATAGGCCATTGCATTTGTTTTCAGAGAGCGATACATCCAAGCATACAGTAGCATATACCAGAGGCGGAACCAGAATGAATAATGCCCCATCCAATCAAGCTGCCTTAAAATATACAGTATATAAAACATTTAAATTAAATTAAACATATTAAATCGTACTGTGTACTGTAATCACATTAAACCAATGAATACAAATTTAATAAAGACAAAAAAAATTTAGCAGGCACTAGTATGCATCAAGCCTGTCTTCAGAATTTGGCCAAAGATTCTCGATGACATGACAGTAAATGTCCAAAATTGTTCAATCATCTGGTAAAAACTCTTTAGGTATGGCATATTTATGCCTGAAGGAGGGTTGTATTGCTCATGGGGAGGACAATTACACATGCTCCACCTGTATTGTAATTATGTATGATTTTAAGAAAGCATAAAAATGACCTGGCCTTGTAAAATTGGATCAACATTGTACAAGGGTCAACATGTATAAGGGATCCTTATGTAATGTATAACGGGATATACATTAGCTTTAGAAAGTTTTCAGATGCCTTTACTTTGTTCACATTTTGTTTTGTTATAGGCTTAATTTATTTATTTGTGAAAATGTATTGAAAATGTAAAACTGAAATATCTCAATGTATTCAAACCCTTTATCCGGTACTTCATGTAAGTGCCTTTGGCATGGAGTTTGGAGTCTTCTTGAATATGCCTCTAACAGCTTTACACAGCTTGATTTGGACAGTTGGCTTGTGTGGTGTGCTGTGGGTCATTAACTTGGTGCAAGATGAACCTGTGTATTTTGCTCAGTTCACACATCCCTCAATCCTGACGTGTCTCTTCACAGTCTGTTAAACATCCCCTTGATACTCCCACCACCACGCTTCACTGTAGTGATGGTATTAGCCAGGTGATGAGCAGTATTTTGTTTTTACCAGACGAAACTCTTGAGATGGTTGTCGTTCTGGCATGTTCTCTCATCCTTGCAGATAAGCTCTGTTAGTGTGGCCATTGGGTTCTTGGTGACCTGCAATGACCAAGGCCCTTCTTGCCCGGTTACTTGGCCCGATGGCCAGCTCTAAGAAGAGTCTTGGTGGTTCCTAAGTTCTTTCATTTCACAATGATGGAGTCCACTGTGCTTCTGGGAACATTCAATGCTTAAGCAATTTTTTATAACCTTCACTTGATCTGTCTGTCTGTCCGTCTGTCTGTCTGTCTATTTATCTATTTATCTATCTAATCTTTTACAGCTTGACTTGTCGCAGCAAATCCAGATCAGGTGCTGGATGATCAAAAACTGAGATGTATTTCCTCTTACCAAGCCGGTCAATTTCTTATCACACTACTCAACCTGAGTTAATGCATACCCCACTATAAAATGGCTCTCAAATGTATTCACTCCGTTTGGCCATTCCACATTGTAGTGTGTTACAACATGGAATCAATTAGTCTTTAGAGTTTGCCACTTATAAACACAAAAAAGCTTGTAATGTTCAAGCGAAAAAATTAAATCTTGTAAATGTTTTTAAATTAATTGCAATTATAAAATTGTGAGAATAATTGAAGCTTTCACCTCCCTTGCTATGACACACCTGAATGAGCCCGTCTAAGCAATTAATTGTCTTCAGAAGTCACCTAAATAGTTGAATGGAATCCATATAGTTATGGAATAAGGTGTTTCATATGATTTCAGGTCAAATACACCTGTATCTGGGAGGTCCAACAGTTGGTTAGTACAATTCCTAACCAAAACTAAATCATGAAGATGAAGGAACATTCAAAGCAAATCTGGAATAAGGTCCTCGAAAAGCACCATTTTGGGGTAGGATGTAATAACATTTCCAAGGCAATGAAAGTCTAGCAGAGCACAACAAAGCCCTTTATGAGGAAATGGAGAGAATATGTCAGAACTGTGAATCTGTCTAGAACAGGCTGTCCTCAATAACGGAGTATGCAGGCGAGAACCACACTAGTCAAGGAGGCCACCAAGAGGCCTATGGCAACTCTGAAGGAGTAACACTCTTCCACGGCTGAGCTGGGAGACACAGCATATTGCAACAACAGCCTGGGTGCTTCACAAAAGTGGCCTTCATGGGAGAGTGGCAAAAAGAAAGCCATTGTTGAAAATCACTTGGCCAGAGTTTGCCAGAGGGCACGAGGGAGACTCTGAGACCAAGTGAAAGAAGTTTCTATGGTCTGATGAGAGAAAAATAGAGCTTTCTGGCTGAAACGCTGAGCACTATGTTTGGCGCAGGCCTAACACTGCACATCATCCTCAGAACACCATCCCTACTGTCAAGCATGGCGCTTCTCTGTGTCCGGGCCTGGAAAGCTTTTAAAGTTTGAGGGCAAAATGGATGTACAGAGAAATCCTGGAAGAAAACCTCCATAAGCCTGTGAGAGAACTGGGACTTATAGAAGAAGAATCATCTTTCAGCAAGACAACAACAACAAACATACAGCCAAAGCCACACTGGAGTGGCTTAACACCGAAAAAGGTCAATGTCCTGGAGTGCTCCAGTCAAAGCTGTATTTTAATTCATCTGAGAACGAGAAAGAGTTGAAAATTGAGAAATTATTGGAAAATTGCTATTCACCAAAGGTCTTAATCCAACTTGACGGAGCTTCAGCAAGTTTGTAAAAAAGATTGGGCAAAAATAGCTGTATCCGGAATGCCACAGCTGGTAGAGACTCCAAACAGACTAATTTAATTTAACTGGATGAATACTTACGCAATCGATTATTTTGATTAAAAGAATTTACAGATTTTATTTTTCACTTCGGCATTATGGATTTGCAAAAAATTAGTGTAGCCAGTTCAGCCAGGAAACCCAAGTGGTAATAGGTCAGCTATGCATCAGCTGATGCAGGATCCCTCTATCACATGTCAGATTATCACGTATACCTGTCTATATAACCATGAGGTCACTCACTCAGTCGTTGAGCTTGTACTAGCATGCGGGTGCAGAACCACCCACCACCCCTGCCTTCACCTGTTTGGTTCTGTGTTCCTTGTGGACGGGATCGGTACTGCGTACCTTGCTCATTGCCATGGGAATTGTATAAATAATATCAAAGGTATGTTATTGTGGTAATGTCGTATACACATTCATGTGATGGCAATGCATTCCCTAAAGGAGCAGAACCTAATGCCAAGACTTGCATGTACAGGGCTGTACATAAGTTCTCCAATAAATGGTTAAACTCATACGTGGTGTTTTCTATCTGAACTCCAAATGAAATCCATTTTAATTTCATGTTGTAACTGAATAAAATGTGGAAATGTTTAAGGGTGGTGAATACATTCTGACCCTCTGGACATCCACAGTTGTGTTTTCCAGTGCCCAACTTTAACATAAAGAGTGGCTAGAACGCAACATGACTAGGTATTACCATCCAACTACCTACCTGCCCTCCCGGCTAGTTTGCACCGCTCTATTCTGGACCCCAGAAATTGTCAGTATGAACCGATCAGGATCACTGGCCACCGTGAGGCAGTTGTACTGCATAGCAGCATCTTAGATGTGGAAGTCCATATGCCCAAGTCATCATAATAGCATACTTTATCATTTATTTTGCAATTTCATACATATCCTTGTATATAACCAAAATCTGTTTCAGACAGACCAATTTATTGTAGGTTTTTACCAAATGGTTTAGTTGTTTCTCAAATACTATTTACTGTAGGATTTTGTTTGTTGTACTTTGTTGAAAATTTGCTTAACTTTAATTACTTCTATTAAAACCTGTGAAAATGTACCACCTACCTTTGTCAAAAACATTTCTATCATGATTTGGAACCATCCTATAGGATTCTTATTTCCTATAAAAATCTTGCAAGGGAAGTTTAGTAAATATAAATATTATAGGATTGTTGGGTTCCAAGAAAAATCCTACAAGAAATACTCAAAAAGAAACCCATAGGATTGATTTATATGAATATGTTATTCATAGATCACGTCCTTGCCACTAACATTCTAGACACGGCAGCTTGATGGGGAGATGTTGAACAGGGCTAACTACTTAAAACAGGGGTTAGTTAAGGGTTTGTCTGAATTTTATATAGAAACACAACATTTCCCTAAAGTAGGCTAATGTTCAGTAGAAAACAACATTAACATCATCATGAGACTGTACCATTTGGCAGGGAGTGTCTCAAAAATGCAACCTCCAGCACCCCAGCCACATGCACTACCCACTGCTCCAAATAGAGACATCCCATTAGGAGGAGCAAGTAGTGGCTTTACCAAGGTCGCTACTATATTATCAAATGCACTTTCACAGACAACAGTGTTGTCATTAGCTAGCAAAGTCAGTCAAGAGTAGCTAACAATGCTAATGTGAGCTAGGTAAAATTCGGTGTATCACTCTCCTTATTATCAAAGGTACTTCATAATATGCGGCCTTCAAACTGTCCCCTAGACAGCATTCCCTCTCGTCTTTTAAAAGACATTTTAATACGGTGGGGTCCAGTATTCTTATTCTGATTAATACTTGTCTTACTTCATCGTGTGTTCCAGCTGCTTTTAAACATGCTGTAGTGCAGCCTCTTATCAAAAGGATACATCTGGATCCTTATGTTCTCTCTAACTTCAGGCCTATTTCTAAGCTACCTTTTCTCTCTAAAGTCTAGAGAGATTTTTTCTTAATCAACTGAAAACATTTTTAGATAATCATGGTATCCAGGAGAAGTTTCAGTCTGGTTTTAAATCACGTCATAATACCGAAACAGTGGTTTTAAGAGTTTTTAATGACCTTCTTGTAACTGTTGATTCAGGGAACTCTGCTATTCTGGTGCTTTTAGACATGACTGCTTCCTTTGACACTGTGGATCATAGGATCCTCTTATCATGCCTTGAACAGTGTGTAGGCATCAAAGGTCCTGAAATGGTTTCAGTCATACCTGACAGAGCTTCTCGGTTCATTTAGCTGAATATTCTTCGACTACGGTACCTCTCACCTGTGGGGTCCCTCAAGGCTCCATTTTGGGCCACATTCTCTTTTCACTGTAAATATTACCCCTGGGGTCCATTTTTAAGAAACACAATATTTATTTTCACTGCTTTGCTGACGATGTACAAATCTATTTGCTGATGAAAACTATAAGTAAAGATTCAGTGCAGCCTTTGTTGGACTGCCTAAAGGACATCAAAACTTGGATGGATTTAACCTTTCTCACTCTTAATGAAAGAAAGGCAGAGATCGTAAACTCTGGGCCCTTTAGCTTCTCACAGAGGATCCTTTGTTAAGAATCTTGGTGTTATTTTTGATAGCTCCTTCAAATTTCATAGGCAGATTAATTCAGTTGTCAAAACTAGCTTCTTACAGTTAAAACTTTTAGCAAAAGTCAAGGTCTTTCTCTCTCCCAATGATTTTGAGCAAGTTATACATGCTTTTATTACTTTTCAGGTAGATTATTGTAATACTTTGTACATGGGGGTAGAACAGTCATCTCTAAATCGGCTCAAGTTAGTACAAAATGCAGCTGCTTGTCTTTTAACTAAAAGAAAGCATGAACACATAACACTAGTCTTGGCCTCCTTCCATTGGCTTCCTGTCCGTTTCAGGATTGATTTTAAGATTTTATTGTTTGTTTTCAAAGTTTTAAAAGGGTTGGCGCCACCTTATCTGGCTGAACTCGTACACCACCATTCTCCAGTTAGAGCACTGAGGTTGACTAACCAGATGCTCTTGGATGTCCCAAGATCCAGACATAAAAATAAAGGGGATCAAACCTTTGCGATGGGGGAATAGCTTACCTCTGCACATTAGAGCTGCACAAACTCTACAAACTTTTAAGTAGCTGCTAAAGACACCTTTTCACTCTGGCTTTTAATCCCAGCTGACCTTGGCATCAGAACATAAATAGGTTCCCCAATTGGAGGCAACGATCTACACCTGCCTCCAATTACGGAGACCAAAATGGAGTTAGAGGTGCTTAGAGGCACCACTTTCTGTCCGGTCCTGACTATGGCCCCAGCCCAGCGCAGAGATGGCTAGGGGCATAGCCAGGACGTGACAGTTACTAACTTTGTATTTGCTAATTCATGTATTTGATATTTTATCCTGTTCAGCACATTGGGTCAACCATGGTTGTTTTAAATGTGCTATATAAATAAAGTTGACATTGACATCTAAAATCAGTTTGGTCATATTACTATGACGACAGGGTTTAGCTACTAATAATCCCGTGATGCCACACCTCCAATCTCGTCTGGCCTCCTAGCGACAAGCCAGGCCTGGTTTAAGAGGCTAAGCTATTAATTACTTGCCTTCTTTAGAGATATCATGTTCTCAAGCATTAGTATTACACTTCAGACCATATATTCATTAGGTTCCATTGAAGATGCATTGAGAAGAATGCACAACTGGACATCAGCCCCAAAATTAACATTCAAAACAGATCTGTGACAACATGTAAAATCTATGTAAAATAAGAAAACATGTAAAATAAGAAAATATCCAATATGAAAACCCCATTAAGACTACCATATAATGATTCCAAATCATTGTTTATGGATTGCACATTTCGTCACAATTCTGTTTTGTATGATAGTTTTGGGGCTGATGTCCAACTGAGCATTCTACTAAAAGAATCCTCAAAGGAGCTGATAATCTGGTGCATTAATGCTTGAAAATAGGATACAATCTCTAAAAAGGCAAAAAATTTGTATCAAAACCTTTTGTCCTAATTTTGATCCTCATGGCCTCCTTTTGTTACAAAAACCTGTGCCAGGCTCCTCAGTGGTGCAGTCGTGTAAGTTACTGCCTAGCAGCACAGGTGTGTCATTGCAGCCAGAAGTTGAATCCTGGTCGCAGCATATCGAAAGTGCCCGGGAGTCCCACTGAGGATGGTGCAAATTGTCTCAGCACCATCTGGGGTGGTTGGGTAGGATGGGGTGGTTGGGTAGGGTTAACTTGTCTTGTCACGCTCCAGTGACTCCGTGTGGTAGGTCTCATCAGCCTTATACTGATAATGTCTCCAGACATGTCAATTCTGGTAGAATTGCATTGAAATGTTTCCTAAAAATATTAGGTTATAAATGCCTATTTGTGTGGAACTGCTTTTCCTATGATGAATCTCATATGCCGCGTCTTTAATGTTGGGTTCGACTATTTCATTGTTTGTTGCCTGTCGGACACGGGAAGTCAGTTAAATTTTTTCTGCTGTGTCGTATGCACCAGTCTGTACGTATATCAATTGGTCAGTGACTAGACTACGAGTCTAACAATGGTCTGTTGGTCTTATGGAAAATGTATGGTGTTTCTTAAATTTGTCCTGTGCTGTTTGTGAAATGATCCAATGTATTTGTGAACTGATGACTTAAATGTGTTTGGGTTTGGGAAATGTTGGCCCAGCCACGCTGCAGTCTCTGCCTACTCTCCTGGCTCCTGCTCTCCCCGCACTGTCTTCCTCCATTTCTAAACAGGTGGAATCTCTCAAGATGCTCTAAAGCTCCCCAATCTCCACGTCGTATGTCTATTTTCCCTTTCCCTCTTTCCCCCTCCTCTATCTCTCTTGTCATTATATCTCCTGCCTTTATCTCTCCTACCATTATATCTCCTGCCTTTATCTCTCCTACCATTATATCTCCTGCCTTTATCTCTCCTACCATTATATCTCCTGCCTTTATCTCTCCTACCATTATATCTCCTGCCTTTATCTCTCCTACCATTATATCTCCTGCCTTTATCTCTCCTACCATTATATCTCCT
>JACXGI010002303.1:6495-42830 GCA_016801175.1 Esox masquinongy | reverse complement strand
ATCCATCCTGTCACTGTCTTTCTCCTGCCTCTATCTCTCCTGCCTCTATCTCCCCTGACTCTTTCTCCTCTGCTTCTATCACTTCCCATCCTTCTTTGTCAAAATAGAGCTACTCAAATCACCATCATTGTATATGAAAATCATTCTGTGCAATTTCTGCAATACAAATTAAATTATGCTCTGAAGATTTTCCATGGCATCCTATACAAACAGATGGCTTTTCTTGGTAAAGAGCTGTTTCACTGTGAGGTGAATTTTCCTACCTAATATATGTATATTCATTTAATACGGAACACATTTTATCATTCTCACACCTCATAGAATGCAGAAACACAACACGCACACACACACACACACACACACACACACACACACACACACACACACACATTCTTATCATCCTCCTACTGCATCGAGGAGCTCAGTTGGCAGAATCTTTAATTTCATTTTCCTCTCTGGTCCTGTTGGATGCATTCACACATTTGCATTTCCAGATTTGTGCCAAAATATGCAGTGCAGACAGCAATGCATAGAATCACACTATGTCATATGCACATGCACACAGAGACACACACACGCACACACACACCCACACGCAGAGACACACATGCACAGACACACACGTAGAGACACACATGCAGACACACACACACACAGACACACATACAGTGACACACACACACCCACAGACACACACTTAGAGACACACACACACAGACACACACACACACACACACACACACACACACACACACACCCACCCACACACACAGACACCCCCTCATTCACTATTATTTTTACGTTACTGTAAGAACGTCCTTCATAAAAAACGAACACTGTATCACATCCATCAGACTATCTTCATGTTAGAGAATAAAAGACCAATTCCTTGCTTGGTTGATTTGATTAATGTAATGTTTATTCAATCAATTAAGTTGGATTCTCTTTGTTTTCATTGTCTGCATAATGTGTATGTTAGTAATGCCTCATTATACAATTCCAGCATGTGTCCGTCAAGACAGCCATTCACAGCTCTCTTTGTTTCTCCGCAATAGGACACACATACACACACATTTTATAATTGAATCACCATTTCCCCTGCAGTGTGGACACATTTCATATCCTATCTGACCCTCCTTTGTCCTTCTCTTTCCATAGTAGAGATCCGCCATTGCACCAAGGTGTGTTATTGCGTATGTGTATTCGTGTATGTGTTTGTGTGTGAAGGGAAGGTTTGGGAATAATAAAAGCCCCATCTGCATTTCCATAAATCAGAGGGCAGATTTATCTGTTCCTGTCGAGGGGCCCAAGAGCAAGGCCCTGGATCTTATGAGTTTGTCTGTGTGTTTTGTCGGTGCGCATGTATGTACTCGTATAACTACATATTTTATATTTTGTCAGTCTTCAACAAGAAAATGTCTATTTTAGATTTAGAGGTTAGGTTCTCAGGAGTTAGGGAAATAGGATTTAGAACGTGAAAACATTTTTCACAAAGAATAAAACAAAAAAGGACTTGTCGTGTCTGTATGTGCATGCTGACCTTTAGCTTATATACTGTAGGTCTCGCAAGCCATTCATTATCACATAAATTCTAAACGCAGTTTATGTTTAAAACATATTTTTTCCACCAGCTCTTCCTTCAATCGCTCCAACCATTCCTGCTCTCTTTCTCTCTGCCTTCTATCTTTGCTTCTATTGTTGCACTCCCAGAAACGGACTGACTCACAGACGGCATACAATATGCCCACATAGCTACACATACTCACCCATGTCTTTCTCAACTTCTTGCTCCTTCATCCTATTCTCTACTTCCTTTTTACCTCATTTCCTCTTTGATAGAGGAGTTGGTTGCTATGGTGACCTGGCCTGCCTGCTGGTCCTATCTTTAGATAGATAACAGGTTGGTGCCAAACCAGCCCCACTATGGGGTGGACAAACACCAAACCCAACCCTCAATGTCAGTGGGAGGGACAACTGCACAGATAAGGCAACGAAAGTGAGAAAGTGGGGGAGAGAGACATAGAAAGACAAAGCGAGAAAAAATAAGAGAGGGAAAGAGATTAAGAAACGATTAAGAAATGGAGTGAGGGAAAAATACAACGATGGAGTGAATAAAATAGATACATGTACGGAGAGAAAAAGTAAAAAAGACAGAGAAAGAGAGGACAAAAGGGAGTAGAAAAAGAGAGAATAAGGGAGAGATAGAAAATAGACATCCACCTGATGTGACTCGGAGCCCTTGTGGTCGTTACACAGACAGTACCAAGGAGCCGGAGATAAAGGAGAACAGGAAGAACAGAAGAAGGGGAGAACAGAGAGAAAAGGGAGGGCTTTCTGTTCTGTTCTCACAATAAATAATAGAGCCTGGTGAAAAGCAGCAAAAGAAAGTGATTGTGTTGATGGCTGATACAGGGGTACAGTAGAGTGCTGCAGAATGCTGCCTAAATTACAGATGAGCAAGGAAACATCTTTTATGTCTGTTAAACTTTGATGGAACCAATCTACTGGGGAGGCAGACAACTTGGATGTGTGAGGGGGAGCTACAAAGACCTGGTTCGCTGTTTCTACTACCCGCAACAGTAACTGGAGGCTTGGCATGTGTGCCTGTGTGTATGTGTGTGGAAAACTCCATTCGCATAGTCTCTCGAGCCAGTCAACTTACTTCCGCAATGTTTGAATGCTACAGTTTAAGACGTTGCCCAAGGTCTGGCTGTGTAGGACTATCTAGCAATCGAGCACTGGGCCCTGCTCCCAAATGGCTAATAACTTATGCGCACAGTGCTAACTATTTAACTTTTTGCCTCCTTTTGAAATGTTTCCGTAAACTTTTTAAACAATTTAATTGCAAGGCTAAAGGGAAAAGACATTTCTGGAAGGACTGTATTTAAATTCCCAGAATGTAATAAAACATGGATGTATTGTCTCTGACTGGCGGTGACTGGACTGCAGTGTGAATAATTGAGAATGTTATATTATTGTATTACTGTTAAAAAGTCCTCAGCTACTTTAAAATGCTGCAGCTCTTTTCATTGTGGATCTGTTTTTTCAATAAAGCATCAGGAAAATAATTGAAAGGATTGTGCATCTCTAAATATTTCATTTCTTCCCATTCCTAGCCCTTTTCCACTCCCTCCTTAAGTTTCTTATTGTGAGTCATGGCGTTTGCACCCCGAAATGGGGTGTGATATGAATTTTTCAGCCAGTTGAATAATTAAGCCAGAGTGTTTGGGGGGGGGGGTATTTAGCTGACAAACTAATCAGAGATGGTAGGGTAGGGAGAAAAAGGTCTGGGAAGGCCATTAGAAATATGTTATTTTATTATCTCTTATATATTATTAACATACAAAGCACCCATTATGAATCATAGACAAAGACACTCTGGAACAAGAGGGGAGGAGCAGACACACAGAGAGAGGGAACAAGGTACAATCTTGCAGGGTCACAAGTCATTCAACAATCTATTGCTTAAACTTGCAGATAGCTAGAAAACATTACTTGCAGTGACTTTACCGACACAGTGGAAAAGAGACACTCCGGAGAAGGAAAAGCTCTCCAGAGAATTCAGATTCACAGGAGAGTGGGAGTAAGGAACAGATTTAGGAGGGAAGGGAATGATGTCCCCTCTCGACTGTATCCACCCCTCTCTTGTGTCTATCAACCAGTCAGGCCCGGCTGGCAAAGACGGTTGATGGCCTTTATGAAAATATGATAAATTCAATCAGGGGCTGCAAATTTTATGAGCCAGACGTCCTCCTCCTGAATTTCTTAACAGGTTGTCACAACAATCTTGTCTGTGACGCCTGACACACCGTGGTAGGCACTGAGTCAGGACATATGATGGGCAGTGGCCAAAGCCTGACCTGAAACCCAGTCCTCATCACTCCTCTCATGCTTATCAGAACTCCCTCAGCCCTTAACATCCATATTATAATCCCTCATCCCCATATCATCATCCCTTAGCACCCATATAATCATCCCGTAATGTCCATATCGTCATCCCTGAACACCCATACGAGTATCCCCTAAATCTCATCTCACGTAACGCTCAGATCATCCCTTAACACCCACTATCATCTCGTAATACCCGTGCCAGCATCCCCTAACACCCATATCATCGTCCCTTTACACCCATTTCATGATCTTTAACACCTATATAATTATCCAAAAAGCCCATATCGTCATCCCCTAATACCCAAATAATCATCCCTTAACACCTACGGTATTTAATCATCCACTAATGCCTATATTATCACCCCATAATGCATATACCATCATCTACTAACATCCAAATCATCATCCCACCTCCCTTTCTAATTGGTAGCTATGTTGGTCGGCCAGAGCATTTGTAGTGAAAATAATTCTATTACCACTACCTTCATTTTCCTTAACTGAATTTCTATATTCAATAAAGAATCCAGCTGAGAACTCAAATCAAATGTTATTTGTCTCCTGCTTCATTACCAACAGGAGTTAACTAAAAATAAAATGCTTAAGGCCTCTTTTTCACCAACGCAAAGAAAAACTGTATGAGACATAAATACTATATAGTTTTCCATAATTCATTTTTTTCCAAAATTTAAATCAAAAAGTGACACAAGTGACTCATTTATTCTAGATTCATTACACATAAAGTGAAACATTTCAAGCCTTTTTTGTGCTCTAATCAACTAATTAACTCCCTGTGCTCTAATCAACTAATTAACTCCCTGACCATTCAGTACACACAACCACAATCATGGGGAAGACTGCTGACTTGACAGTTGTCCAGAAGATACATATTGACACCCTGTCTTGAGAGAATTGTCAAGCAAAGCCAATTCAAGAACTTGGGGGAGCTTCACAAGGAGTGGACTGAGGCTGGAGTCAGTGCATCAAGAGCCACCATGCACAGACGTGTCCAGGAAATGGGCTACCATGCATAGACGTGTCCAGGAAATGTTGCATTTTTAGTGGCAATCCACTCCTGAACCAGCGACAACGTCAGAAGTGTCTTACCTGGGCAAAGGAGAAAAAGAACTGGACCGTTGCTCAGTGGTCCAAAGTCCTCCCTTCAGATGAAAGAAAATTTTGCATTTCATCTAGAAATCAAGGTACCAGAGTCTGGAGGAAGAGTGGAGAGGCGCAGAATCCAAGTTGCTTGTGATGTTTCCGTAGTCAGTGATGATTTTGAGTGCCAACATCTGCTTGTGTTGGTCCACTGTGTTTTATCAAGTCCAGAGTCAATGCAGCCGTCTACCAGGAGATTTTAGAGCACATCATGCTTCCATCTGCTGACAAGCTTTATGGAGATGCTGATTTCCTTTTCCAGCAGGACTTGGCACCTGCCCACAGTGCCAAAACGACTGGTAACTGGTTTGCTGCCCATGGTATTACTGTGCTTGAATGGCCAGCCAATTGGCCTGACCTGTATTGTCAAGAGGAAAATGAGATACACCAGACCCAACAACACAGACAAGGTGAAGGCCGCTATCAAAACATCCTGGGCTTCCATAACACCTCAGCTGTGCCAAAGGCTGATTGCTTCCATGCCACGCTGCATTGATGCAGTGATTCGTGCAAAAGGAGCCCCGAACAAGTATTGAATGCATAAATTAACATACTTAGGAAACCTTTGCAGGTGTTTTGAGTTAATTAGATGATTAGAGCTCTTCTCAGATCGACATTTCTGTATTATAAAGTTTTTATTCTAATATTTTGAAATACTGGATTTTTGATTTTTCCATGAGCTGTAAGCCATAATCATCAAGATAGAATCAAAAAGGATTGAAATGTTTCACTTTGTGTAATGAATCTAGAATATATGAAGGTGTCACTTCATATAAATGAACTTTTCCCTGATGTTCAATTTTTTTTGAGATGCACCTGAATATATATATATATATATATATATATATATATATATATATATATATATATATATATTTATATATATATACACACATATACACACACAGTTAGGTCCGGAAATAATTGGACACTGACACAAGTTTTGTTAACCAAAACATATTGAATTTACAGATAAATAATGAATATGGCCTTAAAGTGCAATCTCCCAGGTTTAATTTGAGGGTATTCACATCCAAATAGGAGGAAGGTTTTAGGAATTACAGATCTTTAATATGTAGCCCTCTCTTTTTCAAGGGACCAAAAGTAATTGGACAATTGACTCAAAAGCTGTTTCATGGACAGGTGTGGGCTATTCCTTCGTTATTTCTTCATCAATTAAGCAGGTAAAATTTCTGGAGTTGATTCCAGGTGTAGCATTTGCATTTGGAAGCTGTTGCTGTGAACCCACAACATGCGGTCAAAGGAGCTCTCAGGGCAAGTGAAACATCCTTAGGCTGCAAAAAAATCCATCAGAGAGATAGTAGGAACATTAGAAGTGGCCAAATCAACAGTTTGGCACATTCTGAGAAAAAAAGCATGCACTGGTGAGCGCTGCTACACAAAAAGGTCTGGATGTCAACAGAAGACACCTGTGGTGGATGATCGTAGGATCCTTTCCATGGTAAAGAAAAACCCCTTCACAACATCCAGCCAAGTGAAGAACACTCTCCAAGAGATAGGCATATCATTATCCAAGTCTACCATAAAGTGAAGACTTCACAAGAGCAAATACAGGGGGTTCACCTCAAGGTGCAAACCATTCATAAGCCTCAAGAATAGAAAGGCCAGATTAGACTTTGCCAAAAAACATCTAAAACAGCCAGCCCAGTCCTAGAACAGCATTCTTTGGATAGATGAAACAAAATCAACCTGTACCAGAATAATGGGAAGAAAAGTATGTAGAAGGCTTGGAACGGCTCATGATCCGAAGCATACCACATCATCTGTAAAACACGGTGGAGGCAGTGTGATGGCATGGGCATGCATGGATTCCAATGTCGCTGGGTCACTAGTGTTTATTGATGATGTGACACAAGACAGGAGCAGCTGAATGAATTCTGAAGTGTATAGGGATATATTGTGTGCTCAGATTCAGCCAAATTCAGTGAAGTTGATTGGACAGTACTTAACTTTACAGATGGACAATGACACAAAACATTCTGCGAAAGCAACCCAGGAGATTTTTAAGGCAAAGAAGTGGAATATTCTGCAATTGCAGAGTCAATCACCTGATCTCAACCCAATCAAGCATGCATTTCACTTGCTGAAGACAAGCAAACAACAACTGAAGACAGCTGCAGTAAAGGCCTGGCAAAGCATCACAAAGGAGGAAACCAAACGTTTTGTGATGTCCATGCGTTCCAGACTTCAAGAAGTCATTGCTTTCAAAGGATTCTCGACAAAGTATTAAAAATGAACATTTTATTTATGATTGTGTTAATTTGTCCAATTACATTTGAGCCCCTGAAATAAGGGGACTGTGTATGAAAATGGTTGCAATTCCTAAACGTTTCATACGATATTTTTGATCAACCCCTTGAATTAAAGCTGAAAGTCTGCACTTCAATTGCATCTCGGTTGTTTCATTTCAAATCCGGTGCGATGGCGTACCGAGCCACAATTATGAAAATTGTGTCAGTGTCCAAATATTTCCGGACCTAACTGCATAGACACCGATTAGCCATAACATCATGACCACCTGCCTAATATTATTTTGGTCCCCCTTTTGGCGCCAAAACAGCCCTGACCCGTCGAGGCATGGACTCCACTAGACGTCTGAAGGTGTGCTGTGGTATCTGGTACCAAGACATTAGCAGCAGATCCTTTAAATCCTGTAAGTTGCGAGGTGGGGCCTCCATGGATCAGAATTGTTTGCTCAACACATCCCACAGATGCTTGATTGGATTGAGAACTTGTTGTTGTGTTCCCTAAACCATTCCTGAACCATTTTTGCTTTGGGGCAGGGCGCATTATCCTGCAAAAATAGGCCAATGCCATCAGGGAATACTGTTGCCATGAAAGGGTACACATGGTCTGCAACAATGCTTAGGTAGGTGGTATGTGTCAAAGTAACATCCACATGAATGCAGGACCCAATGTTTCCTAGCAGAACATTGCCCAAAGTATCACACTGCCTCCACTGGCTTGCCTTCTTCCCATAGTGCATCCTGGTGCCATGTGTTCTCCAGGTAAGTGAAGCACATGCACCCGGCCATCCATGTGATGTAAAAGAAAACGTGATTCATCAGACTAGGCCATCTTCTTCAATTGCTCCGTGGTCCAGTTCTGATGCTCACGTGCCCATTGTAGGCGCTTTCGGCAGTGGACAGGGGTCAGCATGGGCACCCTGACTGGTCTGCAGCTATGCAGCCCCATATGCAACAAACTGCGATGCATTGTGTGTTCTGACACCTTTCTATCAGTACCAGCATTAACTTTTTCAGCAATTTGAGCTACAGTAGCTCATCTGTTGGATCGGACCACATGGGCCAGCCTTTGCTCCCCACATGCATCAATGAGCCGTGGCTGCCCATGACCTTGTCACCGGTTCACCGCTTTTCCTTCCTTGGACCACTTTTGATAGGTACTGACTACAGCAGACCGGGAACACACCACAAGGGCTGCAGTTTTGGAGATGCTCTGACCCAGTCGCCTGGCCATCACAATTTTTCCCTTGTCAAAGTCGCACAGATCCTTATGCTTGCCCCTTTTTCCTGCTTCTAACACATCAACTTTGAGGACAGAATGTTCACTGGCTGCCTAATTCATCCCACCCACTGACAGGTGCCATGGTAATGAGATTATCAGTGTTATTCACATCACCTGTCAGTGGTCTTAATGTTATGGCTTATCAGTGTATACACTACCATTCAAAAGTTTGGGGTCGCTTACAAATTTCCTTGTTTTTGAAAGAAAAGCTAATTTTTTGGTCCATTAAAATAACATCAAATTGATCAGAAATACATTGTAGACATTGTTCATGTTGGAAATGACTATTGTGGCTGGAAACGGATGATTGTTAATGGAATATCTACATGGGCGTACAGAGACGCATTATCAGCAACCATCAGTCTTGTGTTCCAATGGCACATTGTGTTTGTTAATCCAAGTTTATCATCTTAAAAGGGTAATTGCTAACCCTTTTGTGATTATGTTGGCACCACTGAAAACTGTTGTGCTGATTAAACCAGAAAAAGAACCAGGCAAGTCTAGTTCAGCCGGCCCACAACTGAAAGTGATGAATGTTGTTGCCCGCACTGGATTCGAACCGATGTCGCCCACATGAGAGGCTATGTCTTCAGCCACTACACCACCGAACTGCACATTTATCAAGGGTCGGTATAGCCTCTCGACATTAGATCTTGTCATTAGATTTTGTCACCCATTAACATCACGCAAAGTTTGAATATTTCGCCAGACACCATTAAGCATTGTGTTAAACTGACAACGTTTTTTAAGTTTACCTCCACCACAAATAGCATCTATGAACTGTATGGCTTTTGCCACTGGCCGTTTTAACAGCTCATTAGCCATTCATGAATGACATTGATACAATAACTATCAATATAGGTGACAGTAACTGACTTTGTCGTCAAGTGAAAAGACAAGAGAATTGTGTAGTCAGCAAAGTTTTTGTCTATCCTGAACAAATCCTAATGCATAATTTGAAAATCCACCAGAAATAGTCGCAACATATCAGTAAACTGTTTTATTTTAGGCTTCCTATAACGTAACTACTGAAGGTTGTAGCCAGCGAAGTTTTTATCTGTCCTGAAAAAATCCTCTTTTGCCACTGGCCATTTTAACAGCTTATTAGCTATTCGTGAATGACACTGATACAGTAACTATCAATATAGGTGACGATAACTGACTTTTTTGTCAAGTGAAAAGACAAGAGAGTCGTGTAGCCAGCAAAGTTTTTGTCTGTCCTGAACAAATCCTAATGCATAATTTGTTCTGACTGTGACAGGAGTTGAACGCGGGACCTGTTGTTGCGTAGTCCGCATCTCTAACCACTATGCTATTTAACAAGGGGAAGTCAGTCAGTCAGTCACTCCCTCACCCACTCACTCATTTAGTCAGTCAGTCAGTAAGAGACATTTGCTCTTCTAGGCCGGCTCCGCTTACACGGTCCAGCAAAAAGCAATAAAACTGGCCTTCTTTAGGCTAGTTCAGTATCTTCAGAATCAGTGTTTGTGGGTTTGATTACAGGCTCAAAATGTCCAGAAACAGAGAACTTTCTTCTCATACTCATCAGTCTATTCTTGTTCTGAGAAATGAAGGCTATTCTATGCATGAAATTGCCAAGAAACTGAAGATCTCATACAACATTTTGTAGTACTCCCTTCACAGAACAGCATAAACTGGCTCTAATCCGAATAGAAAGAGAAGTGGGAGGCGCAACTGAGCAAGATGACAAATACATTTGAATGTCTAGTTTGAGAAACAGACACCTCTCAGGTCCTCAACTGGCAGCTTCATTAAATAGTACCTGCAAAACACCAGTCTCAACGTCAACAGTGAAGAGGCGACTCCGGGATACTGGCCTTCTAGGCAGAGCTGCAAAGAAAAACATATCTCAGACTGGCCAATAAAAAGAAAAGATTAAGATGTGCAAAAGATCACAGACACTGGACAGAGGAAGAATTCTGCCTAGACGGCCAGCATCCCGGAATTTGTAGAATAATTGTAGAATAATAGTGAAGACATCAAAACTATCAAGTAACACATAGAGAATCATGGTAGTAACCAAAAAACGGTTACACAAATCAAAACACATCCATTTAAAATTCTTCAAGGTAGCTACCCTTTGTGTTGATGACAGCCTTGCACACTATTGGCATTCTCTCAACCAGTTTCATGAGGTAATCACCAGGTTGGGTGAATATGGAGGCCAGGTTATCTGATGCAGCACTCCACCATTCTCCTTTTTGATCAAACAGCCCTTACACAGCCTGGAGGTGTGTATCGTCTTGCTGAAAAACAAATGATAGACCCACAAAGCCCATCAAGACAACGGAAGGCTACTTTGAAGAATCAACAATATGAAATATATTTTTGATGTCTTCACTATTATTCTATACGGAAAACAGTAAAACTAAAGAAAAACCCTTGAATTAGTAGGTGTGTCCTGCTAATGTCTTGGTGCCAGATACCACCTGCCGAATATGCAGTTCGTCCTCCACGTGCCAGCAAAAGAGCACCAACCCGCGGAGGCATGGACTCTACAAGACCCCTAGGTATCCTGTGGTATCTGGCACCAAGACATTAGCAGCAGATCCTTCAAGTCATGTAAGTTGTGAGGTGGAGCCTCCATGGATCAGACAGGTTTGTCCAGCACATCCCACAGATGCTCAAACAGATTGAGATCTGGGGAATTTGGAAGCCAGGGCAACACCTTGAACCCTTCATCATGTTCCTCAAACCATTCCCAAACAATGTGCACAATGTGGCAGGGCGCATTATCCTGATGAAAGAGGCCACTGCCATCAGGAAATACCATGAAGGGGTGTACCTGGTCTGCAATGATGTTTAGGTAGGTGGCACGTGCCAAATTGACATCCACATCAATGCCTGGACCTAGTGTTTCCCAGCAGAACATTGCCCAGAACATCACACTCCTTCCACCGGCTTGTAGTCTTCCCACAGTGCATCCTGGTGTCATCACTTCCCCAGGTGAACAGTGCACACGTACATGGCCGTTCACGTGATGTAAAAGAAAACATAACTCATCGAACAGGCAACCTTCTTCAACTGCTCCAAGATCCAGTGTTAATGCTTGCATGCCCATTGTAGGCTTTTTGATGGTGACAGGTGTCATCATGGGCACTCTGACCACTCTATGGCACCCCACAAGCATTACCATTTCAGAGATGCCTTAACCCACTCATCTGGCCATAATAATTTGGTCCTTGTCAAAGTCACTCAGGTCTTTACTCTTGCCCATTTTTCCTGCATCCAACACGTTGACTAAGAGAACTGATTGTTTGCTTATCATCTACTCCTCCCAGACTTGACGTGTCCTTGTTAGGACATGATCAACGTTATGTGAGTTGTCATAATGTTTTGGCTCGTCAGTGTATATATATACAGTACCAGTTAAAGGTTATATATATATATATATATATATATATAAATAGATTTTTTTTTTAATTTACACCCTTCCCGTATTGCTGGGCACCCTGGTTAATTGGACTGGATATGCCTAGAGGGGACCAAAGGGGAGATGGGGGAGGAGAGTGTCCTCTGTGGCCAAATCCTCATCTCTCCATTCATCCAAAAGAACCCATTAATATTTTAAATTAATGCAAATAACCGTAAATGGGGATTAATTGCCCTAAATCAAAATTCAATTACTGTTAAACGGTGTTGAATTGCTGATTGAAAATAGGTGAATAATTTCTATGACAATGTCTCAGAGAGAAATTAAAATGCAGCTCTTAAGTGGGACTGACTGGCAGAGTAAATGAACAAAAGAAAGGCATTTCAAACATTTGGATAAAAGCACCCAATTAATGTTCAAAATGTTGCATTTCTGTTACAGAACCAGCATCCTAACTAGTTACTGACACCGTTTCTCAGCATGTCTGAGAACCAAGAAACCAGATTTTATTTAAAAAATTCTAAAATTAATTAAATTACATAATAACAGACAAGTTACACAAGCTCTTGTTATGTTTTCCTTGACAGATTGCGCTGCAGTACCTCCATTATTAGTACCTCCTTAGTATTAAGACATTTGGAATTAAGTATTTTTGATGTATACTGTATAATGTATACTGTTTCATTTTCATTTAAAAACACAAGCAGTTGTAGTTTTGGAATAAATTTGGATTTAAAAAAAACAACTAAATCAATGATTGTTTACATACTCCAGTGCAGTTAAACCAAGGTTGGTTTTACATTGTCACTATGGTATTTGAAATTATGTATTTGTAGTTATATGTAGAAGTATTTCAATTTATTGTTTTATAGTATGCCATGTATTGGAAATGAAAATACTTAAAGGGGCCATATGTAAGATTTTTACTGAATGACTAGCATCATCAATACAACCATAAGTGACCAGAAGACATCTACAGTTAATGATTTAAGTTAATGTTTCAAATATTTTTTTGACAAAATTGCTCAGTTTGCAATGATGTCTCCTCATACCCACTGGCACTACTACAGCAGCACCCAAAACGACCTTGGAGGTGTGGATTCAAACAAGCAACCTGTTAGTTACTGGCTTAACGTACTAACCGCTTAGTTACCTGTCACCACTGCAATGATAATGGAAAAGTAATATGGGGATGTTATACCAGAGGGGAGGAGAGGAAGAAAGTGAGAACAGGGGCCAAAGGGTGAGGTAGGGTTGGAGAAGGGGCCAGTAATAAAACAGGATAACACGGTTACGGTCTCAGAGTCCCAGATCCTCCCCGCCTCAGAGACCCAAACTCCGGAGTGGCCCTCAGACATGACCAGGGTATAGAAAAGAAGAACAAGGAGCTGTGTGTGTGTGTGTGCATGTGTGCACAGTATGTTCTATCCTGTAGCTGAAAGGCATACCACAGGTTTTTCATATTCAGGTTGTCTCGGTATAGCATCATTTTTGGTGTTAACACACAGATTTCTGTTCTTAAAACTGCATTTTAATGAGCCATTCTAATGCACAACCATATTGCAACTTTCCATAAACTACCAAATAACACTTCAGATGAAAAAGTTGTTAGAAGATGACAGAAACAACATTTTGCTGTATGGTGGATTCATCACCAGTCATACCAGTTTTGGCACCAAGGCAAAACGGCTTATCCTTAATTTTACCCAGGGGGCCGAGTTGCAGCTGACAAACCGGCAATCTGGGGTCTGTCTCTTTGTATTTGTATATCTCTTTTCTGTGTATGAGTTGAATCTCTGCATGTGTACGTGTGTGTGTGTGTGTATTTGTTTGTGTGTGTGTGTGTGTGTATGTGTGTGTGTGTGTGGTGACAGTCAGCCATCTGCTGTTGTGTGGAAAACCAATCTTCAGCACTATTCTCTGGCAGACGACTGAGAACTGAGGAAACGATTATAAATTCAGTGAAAATATTCAAACCGGCTGGCATCTGTACTGAAGAAATATACATCTTATCATTGCATCTATAGCTGTTATCTATTCTTTCTGCATAACTATTGATCATGCTTTACATTTTCCAAATTGTAATGTGCCACCAATAGTTCACACACAGCGTTATAACTGGCTACACAAAATAGCATTCTCTGAGTTGTGAACCACTGCCCATAGTAGCCAAGGTTGCATCCACAGTAAATGTAGACAAAGCATGGGTTCTGACTGTACCAGTTCATATTTTACATATTACGCTGGTCTGTTACCTCTCCTACATCAAGCTGGCCACAGTACAAACAGGTGCCAAATTTGAGTATAATGTTTACACAAAAGTATGCAAAAACAATCACCAGAAAACATGACAGGAAGACATGTGGGTAGTTGTCTCTCAGGTCACTTCTTACAATGTCACATGCTAGTTTCTTACATGCTCTGTCTATGTTTTTCTCTCTGTTTCTTTCTGTTTTTCTCTCTGTATCAGCACTTTGCTCTTCTGGTCATCCATCATTTTGATCTGTGTCCATCCTTGAGGTCAGAGGCCAGAGTTTTACTGCATTGGTTACCCTACTGCATCTGTGACCCCATCAAAGTCAAGACCTTCAGTGTGTCTGTGTTTTGTGAGAACAATGTTTCGTTACTAAAGAGACAAACAAAAACAGTAATTGTATGTCTTGCTGAAATAACTTTGAACCCATTTCTCTCAGACACCTTTATTTCTCAAGTCCCTCACTCTTATGATTAAAAAGGTGGTTGTATCCAACTTTCGACACCAAACCCTGAGTTATGCAGTCAATAGGATTGTGGCCATACCCACTAGAGGGCATCCTTGGTCAGTGTACAAGAGATAGAGATCGCTTCTCAGTGAAGAAGCTTACACTGGACCAGAATCAGAATTAATTTACACATACCCAGAGTTGAATAAGTGGTGGTTTTAGTGATTTGGGGGCCTTAGGCAGAGAGTGGTTGAGGCCCCAAAATCATCAATTTTTTACCGTATTGTCCTTATCAAAGCCATACCGGCAACATTTTTAACATACCTTCTTTCTTTCTTGTTGAATGGAACTGCCACTTCCAAAGACACTTGCATTGCTGCCCCTTTCAGTAGAGTAAATCAATTAGTTTACAAATAATTATCTGAAGGGTACATACTGCCTTATAAGCTAAGACTACAGTGAAGCATAAAGCACTTAACCACTTTGTTCAAGTGTACAGTTTCTTAATCATCTTAATCATGATGAAGTGCATTCATATACCTTCCTTTTCTCACTCTGCTGCACCATTCCTTATCCTTCAGCTGTGAGGGCCACATACACCTGGATCACACATTGTATTCTGCATCACTACACTGTCAGAGCTTTCTTGGGGAGCCAGGGGAGGGTAGACATCAACATTGCTAATTTGTTATCAGCACTGTAGCTATCACCATCATAATAAACATTGGTGTCATTGTAATCAAAATGTGTTACGTTAGAAGAACAACATAGCAAACTATGGACAAAGTTTGACTGGAGTACATGCTTTGGTTTAGTTTCTATGTCATTGCTTCTGAATGCTAGAAATCCCATTCCAAGTCCAGAGATCTATATTTGCATTTTTCGAGCAATGTATCCAAATCTTCCAAAAGTTTTTTAACTGTACTGTGAAGCTCAACAAAAGCCCATAGAGATGTTTTTTTTTTATATGAAATGCATTCAATTATAATATCAGTACCATGATTATGTGGCATTTGTGAAACAAATCCCACTCAAGAAATAGTACCAATATAAGCATTTTTTATGCATCATGTTAATCATCTATAACAGGCCTTTTGTTGAGCTTCACAATAAATTTCAGGCTCTTTGGACAATTTGAAAACTATGCTAAAAAAATGCTAATATAGGTCTCTGGACTTGATTTGTTCCACAAAGAACATCATTTGGAAACAGTGTCGGGAAACTAAATCAAAGTAGAATATTTGTATCAGCAAACATTAGCCACTGCGAAATATGAGCATGTTTGTTTTGTTAATGGCCAAATCACCTTTAATTAATATTATACAGTGCTTCTTAAAGTATGTGAACCCTACAGGGATGGTCATTATTTCTATATAGAAAATTAAAATAAACTATAAAATCCTTATCTAAACCCATTTTGTAATAAAGACATTTTAAATAGTGCACACAAACATAAACATTAAATATTTTCATTGTTGTTCAAATGTGAACCCCTTCATTCAATAGCTTGTGGCACCTCCATTAGCAGCAATAACATGGAGTAAACTCCTTTAGCCACTTATCAGTCTCTGACCTCTTTTTTTCCAAGGGATTTTTGCCCATTCTTCCTCTTGAGCAGTGTCTCTCATGTACTGCCTGCTTAAGGTCCTGCCACAGAATTAAAGTCAGGATGCTCAGGAGAGAAAACATATCTTTTCTCTCCTGAGCCATCCATTCTTTGGTAGATTTGTTTCAATGTTTTGTGTCGTTGTCTTGTTGGAAGACCCACTTTTAGCCTAGCTTTAGCTCCTTGACTGATGTTCAAGAATCACCTGGTATACCTCAGAATTTATGGTTCCCTTGATAATGTGCAGTCGACCAGGTCCAGTGGAAAATGAGCAGCCCCAGATCTTGACATTCCTATGCTTGGCTGTTGGGATAAGGTTATTTTGGTGGTAGATAATGTTGGGTTTTCACCAAACATAGAAGTTTTCATTGCAACCAAAAATGTCAATTGTGGACTCATCTGTCTTGAGAACGGACTTCCAGAAACCTTCAGGTCCAGGCGGTCTCTCAAACTTAAGACAGGAAGTTTTGTTCTGTTGACAGCAGAGACTTCTTTCTAGCAACCCTCCCATTAAATGCTATTTCTATTCAGTGCACAGTAACCTGAGATGCAGCAAGGGAGTTATGAAAATCTCCATCTTATGTTTGGTTTGGCATTTACCTGATTCATTACTTTTCTTCTGGCTCTTGGGGATTTTGGAAGTAGGTCCACTTCTAGGCCGAGTTGTGTTGAAACATTTCCATTTGTAAATGAATTGCCTCACAGTGGATATTTCCACCACAGAAAAGTCTTTGTTTAGTATTTCATCAGATGATTACTTATTTACAACTCCAGGGAGTTTTTTTTCTTTCAAGCTTCAGCTAAGTGCTGAAGCACGTAGCGCGTAAAAGTCACCTGTCATCTGTTGCGTCGCTCACCACAGAGTCCCAAACTGCCTCTGGAAGCAACATCAGCACAAGAACTGCATGTCGGGAGCTTCACAAAATGGGTTTTCATGAATAGAGCCTACTGTAAAGTGTGGTGTAGGAGGGATAATGATCTGGGGCTGTGTTTCAGGGTTTGGGCTGGGCCCCTTAGTTCCAGTAGAGGGTCATCTTAATGCTACAGGATACGAAGACATTTTAGACAGTCGGCGCATCCAAATTTGTGGCAACAGTTTCCTGGTCCAGCATGACTGTGCTCCTGTGCACAAAGCAGGGTCCATTAAGACATGGTTTGACAAGTTTGGTGTGGAGGTACTCGAGTGGCCTGCACAGAGCCCAGACCTCAACCCTACTGAAAACCTTTAGGATGAATTGGAATGGCGATTGCGAGCCAGGCCCTCTCATTCAACATCAGTGCCTGACCTCACAAATGTTCTTTTGGCTGAATGGACACAAATTCCCACAGAGACACTCCAAATCTTGTGGAAAGCCTTCCCAGAAGAGTGGCGGCTGTTATAGCTGCAAAGGGGGGGGGGGGGGCAACTCCATATTAATGCCCATGGTTTTGGAATGGGATGTCCAACAAACTCATATGGGTGTAATGGTTGGTTACTATAACTAGGTTACAGCATGGAATCAAAATGGATTTAATCAGGAGTTTTTGACACTGATCAACACAAATCTCCATAATGTCTCATAAAATCTCAAATTGTTAGGACTCCAAGGCAAGGCATCTTTGGCAGCAATTACAGTCATGAGTCTATTTGGATAAGTCTGGACATTCTTCTTGGCAAAATTGCTTAAACTTTGTCACATTGGCTGGAGATCTTGGCTGAACTGCAATTTTCAACTCTTTCCACAATATACAATTTACAATTGGTTTGAGATCCAGATTTTGACTGGGTCACTCTAGGACTGGGCCACTCCAGTGTGGCTTTGGCTGTATGTTTTGGGTCATTCATTTTAACAGAAGGGTTAAAATTAAGAGACCACTGCAAATTGAACGCTTCTGTTCCTCACTCAAAACTTTCCTTTTCAACTTTTTTGGAAAGGAAAGAAAAAGGTGCAGTGGTCTCTTATTTTTTTCCAGAGCTGTATGTGTCTCCCTCACTGGAGACCAGGATTCAATACCCATTTCGTACCATTCACCACTCACTTCACCTGTTCCCAATGATTCCAAATGTCAATAAAAGCATTGAAACACTATCCAAAGGGAGAATAAATGTCCACTCTGCTATAAAAAAACACAATAATTAAAACAGAATTATTGGTCCATTGAATCATCAAGCCAACAAGATGAAAAAACTGTTTGCTGCTGTCAGTAATAGTTCTTTCAGGGATAGTGGGACATGCAACATTTTGATTTAATTCTGTGGACATTTGTGAAAAAGAAGAATTAAGCATCCATCTAATTAATAAGATTGAGTGTCACCTTGTTAACGTCCAAATGCTGAAGCCACGTTACAGGCTCTCAATTTGAATTTCCCTGAAAACCGGGACATATAGTTGATTAGGTTCATACAATTGCTGAATTCACAGAAACAGATTGAAAGGCGTGCCTAATGATACCACATTTCCATTAGTTTACTTCTGGTTTTGGGACTTGACACATATACAATATAACAAAGAACTCCTAAATTACATGTTCAATTGCTAATTATGTTTATTTGTTCTTAGACGATAGGAGGGATTTGTAAATTTGATTTTCATGCTTAATTAATGCTTAATTAATGAATTAAAAGTGGACCACGAATTGTATTATTCCAGAGTATGTTGCAAATTTAAAGTGTTTATTAAACCTCTAGTCACTCTATGGAAGTCTGACGTACAGTATTTACACATTTGCTTTAGTTAATAGCATAGATTTTAGACAACAGTTAAGACAACCACAAACCAAACAAAAAAAACATTTTGTTATACAGCAAAGATGCAAGTAATTTCACAGAACAGTAGGTTTGCAAACGGATGAACATCACAAAAACAAAAAAATACCTGCTGCTGTGGGACAGTGTTACTCTTGCTTCTATAGGAAATATATTGAACGACCAGAACAAGTCAATGATAAACATCTGCGCTAAATGACTCAATTTCATCCTCAGAAATTAAGACAAGGTTTACAGACCTCTGTTGAATTTGGTAACAACTTCAGAATTTTCTTCCCTTAGTCTAGTCCATCAAAAGCAAATGTTGTTTAATTACTTTTCACTGAACAATGCCAGCCCTGAATTAAAGGTAAAATATTTGTTGTGTTTGGACATTTGTATGATGCATATCACACTGTTCCTGAGACCCCACAGCCAGAAGATCAGCCATTATTGGTGAAGACTTCCAGTGTTCTAAGCGCTAAGCTACCTGCCACCCCGACAGCTCATATAAAAACATTGTTACTATAGTATCCCATTAGTTTCTTTAATGGGCTGAACATATTAGACATGTAAATGCACAATATTCTATTGTGTTATTGATTGGAAGTATACCTAGACACTAGTTTGTCAAACAATAAATTGCAAACACCATGTGACGACCACTGCGGAACCATCAGAAAAAGCACAAGGAATGATACAAACTTTTATCTATATTACAATTTTGTAAAATTAATATAATGTTTTCAATCATCTTAATGGTCTTCTGACTACATTTCTCCAGTTTGGGTTGAATGAGAGGGGTTAAAGCCACAGGGAAAAGAATATCCAATCAGTTTTTCTTTGGTGGTCTCTAGACAGTACAGCCAGGGCCAGGTGTACAGGATCTGTACAAATGGCATCTGCCATTCAACTGTATTAGAGCAGCATTTTCAGGTGACAGTAGAATCATTTTAACTTGTAATACCTGGGACTGTTTTGGAAGGGGCAAACGACGCGTTAAGACCACTAGCTGAAAGCAAAATTGTTTAGTGGTCTGCGCTCTAACTAGATTATGCATCCATCTCTACTGCGCTTGTATTCAGGCTCGGGTCTGTTTGATTAAAGGGGCAATATCAAAGATTTTGAATGTACTACTACCATAAACACCAGCAAAAATTGCCAGTGTACATCTCCAGTTAATATTTCAAATAATCTTCTTCAACAAAATTAATTAGAGCACCTAAGATATTCCCCATTTAAACTTCCTTGCCGATCCATCCATCAGTTTGTATTGACTTCTAATCTGCTTATACTTGCTTTATACGTTCGCAGTACTATCCTTCACACCATAAACCACCCTGGACTAGCTTATACTATTCCGGTCTCATTCAGGAAGGGAAGTCAAGTTGTGTTATTGTATACAGGCAGGATTCTACGCAGTGCCCCATTTAATTTTGAATATAATTGAAAAAGCAATGATTTTCTTGCATCGGAGCTAGGTGATATGATCGGCACATAAAGTAAATGACTGACGGTCTGCCAGTGTTGCTACACAACACGTTTCTATATACCACCGCTCAAAGCTTCTAATAAAACATATCACACAGAAGAAATCACACAGAAAAAAACAGAAGAAATCCACATTCAGAGTGCTGATCTAAGATGGTGTTTTCATAAACATATAAGAGCTTCTCTGATAAAAACAAAAAAGAAACCAAATTTAAAATGATCACCTCACCAAATCAAATAATTACATACTTAAAAGCTAAAAATACTTTTGTCCAACCATTCAGACTTTGGTTTTCAAATGCAGTATATTATACATTCAATGTTATACACACTTATATAAATAAATGTATAAGTAAAAAATTGTGTTATTTATTCATCCATAACATATTAGGACAGAAAGTTTAAAACACAAATAATAAGGCAGGTTGTTTACTGGTAGGGCTGGTGAAATTTAGGGCTATATGCTAGGCTATGTCAGGCTAGCTGCTTCTTTCCTTCCTTCCTTTGTGTATTTAGTACCCATCTAAAGTCCCAGTAACAGCCTAGGAGATGTTGCTGGTTTTGAGGCTGGTCCTAGTCTAGGAGATGTTGCTGGTTCTGAGGCTGGTCCTAGTCTAGGAGATGTTGCTGGTTCTGAGGCTGGTCCTAGTCTAGGAGATGTTGCTGGTTCTGAGGCTGGTCCTAGTCTAGGAGATGTTGGTTGGTCTACAATGGAGATGGTTGGTTGTAGGTTCCGTTAGCATGCTCGGTGTAGAGGAATGGATCTGTATCACTGTTTGAATCATTGGGACTGTTAAAGACCTATGAAGACACAGTAGTTAAAGACATGTAATTAAAGTCAAATTCGAGAACCTAGACTTCTAGGGATATGATGGCCCTAGAACCTTACGAAACCGTAGTAGGAATAATTTCAGCACTTTCTCACCTGCGTTTGTTCATTCCAGTAAAATAAAGACGACTGCATACATATGATCTCAGAAGGGAACCCTGTCGGACCTCCAGGAAGGAGGTTACCTTCCAACCCCCTCTCACCCCGCACCAAGTTCAGTTCACTGGAATCACTACAGCTGCCATCCCTCATGGAGCTCTGGGGAACCAGCTGGGGGCTAGAGAAGGGACCTAGATGCTGCTCCATGCCCAGGTATGGAGCCCCAGACCAGGCAGGGAGAGCTGCTGCATCCTGGCTGGTTTGAGCAACTCTTGATTGGTCTGGGATGGAAGTGGGGATAGAGGTTGGTGGGTAGGTTGTGTTAGGAATGGAGGCTTGGGGGTAACAGACAGCAGGTCTTGGGATTGGAGATGCTTGAGGGTAAGGCACAAAGGGTTTGGGCATCAGGGTTGAGAAGTTGGTTCTACAGTCATTGGTCAGAGTGGGAATAGGTCCAAGTCCATTTGAGAGAGGAGCAGCTATGGAAGAGCATGACCCATTTGGGCCAGTTGTAACACCAATGTAGGGATTGGAGACATTTGGATCCTTGTTGACAAACATACAGCTGCCTGAAGGAGTGTGTGTGGTGTGTGTGAGCATTTGAGCTGTGGATATATTCTTGAATGTTGTGTGTGTGAATTGACTGGGGCATTTGTGTGCAGTTATTAGCCCTGCTGGGAAATCCTTTGGAATGTGGAATTGTGTATGTTGCCATGGCTGTTGCCAGGGCTGCTTTGGGTCCTGATGTGAAGGACCCAGACACGGCTGCCCTGAAAACCGCCTGTTTGCATCTTCAGTCCCACAGTGGTTTAACTCCAAGTTGGGCTGCATCAATGGCTCAAAAGCCTCGGAGAGACTGTTGTTGTGGGGGACAGGGACGTTGGTGTGACGCCCAGCGTTTCCTTGAGACAAACGCCCAGCAAATGCCTCATCAGCCACAGGTCGTGTGTACGTGTTTACAGCTAGGCATGTTTCTCCAACAATCCCAGGACTACACCACAGTCCTTGATCCGCATTATCAACAACATTTCCCAGCAGCCTCTGCCCTTCAAAGTTGTTAAGGTTACAGTACATGTGTTGACCACCCATGTGTTGCCATTGGATATTTCTTCTGTTGAACCCCTGGCAGCCAAGCAATAAGGAACTCTGGGAGTGATGGAGCATGCCCAGTGTGTTCTGATTGGAAGTGTGGTGGGCAGAGAGCCACTGGTTACGCTCCCGCATCAGAGCCTCCTCCACATATGAGAACACGTCACTGGCCAAGCTATCATCCAGCTTCCCCATCACATCCTGCTGTTCCATGTTGATCCTGAAGAGGGTGCTCTCCCACTCCCTAAGCTCTGTCTCCTCCAACCCTGGCACCAGTAGCCCTTCCGAGCCTCCCACCCCCGTCTCCCCCAGAATCTCCCCAAGAGAGGCCATCATGGCTTGGGCTGTAGGATCTCCCCGGCTGGGTCTCTGGGGCCCTTTGAGCTCCCCGGGGACACTCAGGAAAGCATGGCTGTCCAGGAAGGCTCTCTCCAGGCCTGGGTCCTGTTCCTGGGGGAAGGCAGGGTCTAGGTCAGGGGAAAAGTCTTGGAGGTCCAAGCTAAGATTAGCATCCTGGGTCTGAGAGTAGGCGGAGCAGTCTTGACGCAGTAGGGACCCCAGGAGAGAGGTGGGCTCCAGGGGCTTGTCTCCAGGCCAGGAGCCTGAGGGTATAGAAGGTCTGGAAGACATAATGGCTGCATCCAGAGAGGGACAGGAATCATATAGCAGTGCCTCCCCAGTGGTAAAGCTGAAGGGCAGCTGTTTTCTCCGCAGATGGAGGTGTTCCTCGCCCTCCCTGTTCCTGTAAATGGGCGACAAAGTTCAAAGGCGTTGGACTATAACATATTGTATGTAAACCTATAGAAATACCATGCAGAGATTGATCTGGAACTGTTTCAGGAAAGCAATGATGTACGTTCACAGTAGGCTCACGTTAGGGTTTTCTGTCGAACGATGATAAAGTCGGGTCTCCCTGCCTTGTAGACAACCCTGGCATTGGCCTGGACCCAGACCCAAACGCCTCGTTTAGCCAGCAGTCTGAAGATGGATAAACCTGTCTCTCCTGTCTTTATCACTGCAGAGAGGAGATAGGACAGAGGCAGAGAGAGAGAGATATAAAGACAGAGAGAAAAACAGATTGAAAAAGGGAAAAGTCAGACTCTGCATTATGCTAAATTGAAATGCAGATAATTGTGTTGGCAGTGTACTTGCATATTAATATTCTGTATTGTGTAATGTTGTATGTTTTGTGTAGAGAACTAAATCCTGATGTTGTCTTGTGAATTATGAGATCAAAGCTTTAATTAGACGCGTGTGCGTGATGATAACTCACTTCGGAGGTGATTGTCTGCGCAGTACATCACGTCAGCTGCATGGATGAACTGGTAGCCGGAGCCAGGAGTGACCAACTCTGTATCAGTGTAGCCCAGCACTACTTTCCCTCTGGAGGAGACACAGTCGACAGCCATTACACACATTTAAGTCATTTTGTATATTCAGTGTATCCAGTATATTAAGATAGCTAGGTGAGACAACCACACAAACCAGTAATAGTAAGTTAATCTCACACAAACACTGATTGATTCATGAAGGTCCGATGACACACAGCACCTTAATCTAAGTTAACAAACACGGCCCTATCAAGTTCCCTTTATAAAAGTCTCTTTGTGGGGACAGGGTTCCCAGTAGTGCTGAGAGATGGCTTTGTCTCACATCAGACGACGTCATGGTATTTATGCCAGGAGCCTTCTGACAACCCATAGAGAAGGATAGAAGCCTCTAGTGGCTGGAAGGCTATTTTTTATGGACATTGCTTTACTGTGCTTTATTGGCTAACCCCTCTAGAATTATGACTCAGTTAGAGTTGTGATCACATGACCCATGATCCAGTTGTAGTCAGCCAATGAAGTTGGAAGGCACCAAGTTGACTAGTTACAATACTGTCTATATCAGGGGTCTACAATGGGTCTAGCAGAAGCTTTCCACCCATCCATGACCAGTGTCGAGATGGAAAAGTTTGAGAAAAACTCTCTACTTATTTTTGAAACTAGTTTCAAGTAGCTATCAGGCCCAAAAATGCTGGAGACCCCTGATTTGTGTATATAGACATATCTTTCCTCTCCTAATGTTAACTTCCTGACCGAACAGTACCTACTGACAGCACATATGCATTCTTGTCCTGTCCTAATGTTACCTACAATAGTGCCCATAGGGTTGGGATTCCATAATTACATGTTTTCAAAGGTTTACTCCAGTACCTGGTGTCAATCCCCATGGGGGCAAAGTCCAGTCTGTGTTTGGACTCGAAGATGAGGATCTTGGTCCGGATTTCCGTAACAGCCAGGGGCTGCAAGGGCGTAGCGATGGCAAACAGGGCCAGCTGAGCGGGGACCACAGTCCCATTTCCCTCCAGCCTTCCCTGGCCACGCACATACTTCAGACGCCCCTGGAAGTTCAACGCCTTGAGCAGGAGTCATGTTGTACAAAATAAATCATTAAAACGGGCGGTCCACGCAACAGATGGATTATAGTTTGTGTTTGCCGTATGGTTAATCCACGATTCTAAGGATTACATTTGATATAGCATTAGTCATCTAACAAAAATAATGCGGTCTTACCAGGAACTCAGAGCTGTTGTGTAATTCTTGGAGACTGCGGAAGCGACAGCAGAAGTTTCTCTCTAGGAAAGAGCTGTTTTCTGGAGGGATGTGCTGAGGCAGGTAGCTCAAAGATTCACCTTGAGGCAGACTGCTCGTCAGGATGGCTGCAAAGGAGAGGACTGAGGACATTACCATTAGCAAGGTGTTTGAGAAGAGCTGGCTCGATTACAGCACAACTGCTCAGCTGACAGAAACGGATAAAGGCCTCCCTATAAATAAAACATGGAGATGCAGACAAAACGAAACAGGGAGGGACTGTTTCCAATTTTCTATTGGACAAAGTTCAGGCAGGTGACTATGTTTGGCGAAAAGTTCAGCAACTGCACATTTTGTTTGGAGGAATGAATGGACACAGACTCTACAAAACGATCCCTCTCACTGCAACAGAAGCACAGAGAAATACACTGAGGCACCCTATCCCCCAGAAGAAAAACAGGAAACCACCAACTTTCTTGTGAGAATTGTGCTTCTGGGAAATTGAGATTAGGAGTGTTCTACCAGCTGACCAATCACTAAAAGACATGGGAGAGAACATTCCGGGGGCGGTTCATATAAATAATGTACTGCCCATACTGTCTGGTCCAGCCTGGCAGTTGGTCTCGTTGGGCTTGAGGGCGAAGTGAAGCTGGCATCTGAAAATGTCTCTGTCGTCTACGTGGACCAGGTCATAAACATTCTGGTGCAAGACATCTGACTGGACAATGACACATACGTTATTACACTGATAGGAATATCAGTCAAATACCTCCAAATACAATAAGTGTAAACAAATGCAAAGGAAGCAGTCAGAGGTGCTCTAATCTGACTATCAGTCTTCCCATAACGACAGATGAAAACAGTAATCACTAAGTCATAATAATGTGGAACCTGGTGGAAGCCGATGTAGTCCTGGATGGTTGGAGAGGCATAGAAGATGGAGCCATCAGTTGTTACCACCAGGACAAAACCATTCAGAGCCTTTATAGGGAGAGTGACATAGAGAGGCAGACAGAGTGAGAGATAAAGAGGTTACATGAAACATAGGCAAATATGCACCCCCTAATGGCATATGTTTTATTAAAATGTAATGTGCTAAAAAATGAGCACTTAAAACCAATTTCTAAATCCATAACTAACCATAATTGTGCCACACACACACATACCTGCAGCAATAGGTTGCCCTCTGAGATGCTGACTCCATCTTTAGAAATGTTTGTCGCTTCGTTCCTCCCGCTCCCACCAAGGGCGGTGGCCGGACACTCAATGCTCTTCTGGAGGGTGGCTGAATCACAGGAGAAAACAGCGTTCAGAAATTAGAAGTTCAGTCACACCAAGACCCCAAAAATATTTTACCAAGGCCTGACAAACACTGGGAGGTAGAGGTTTTAAAAGAGCACTGCATTCACTATAGACGACACAGGTTTTATTCTGTACATGTACTACAACTGAAAAGTACTCGGATGTTAGGCTTGGCGTTACAAGTTATATACAGTGCAAAAATACATACAACACGCACGCACGCACCCACAGCCCTTAGCCCTTAGCGCGCGCGCTAAGCCCTTAAAGAAATTGAATTATTTGTATGAGTCATCATCAAAGCACCCAGACATCTCATCACAGTCCAGTCCTGACACACTGTTGGAGATACAGCACACAGTCCAGTCCTGACACACTGTAGGAGATACAGCACACAGTTCAGTCCTGACATACTGTAGGAGATACAGCACACAGTCTCCCAATACATTTACTAATCTCCACTGATTAAACCCTAATAACCACAGATGGACGGATCCAAACCCACTAGTTGAATAAACATGATGGATTTCAACCATCCTGGTAAGAGAAGAGATGGGCTAGATGCCTCTGTAGGCAGATGGTCAAGGTCCCAGTCCCCTAAATACAGACTACACTACCCAGCTAATCATTATCACTACAGAGAGAGACAGAGAGAGACACAGACAGATAGACAACATTCTTGGGAATGGGGAACAGCATGCACCAAAACATGCACCTCACAATGGTTGCTGTGGTTATGGCTGTATGTAATGTTGCTGTTGACTGTTGGTCTTTGGGACAAAGTGTCTTCTTACATTAACATTTTAGTAATTTAGCAAACACTCTTATCCTCAATGTACTACTTTGCCAGCTAGCTAGCTCCTCTGATGGTACCATGAAAATAATGTTTTAGATTGAAAGGGAATTTCACTAGTGTAATCCAGTGGTTTTCTTGTTTTCAGTAGACACATTCACAAAAAAAACATGTCTCTTTATAAATATATATAGCTTTGATTGTTCGTCCTGATGTTCCACACACCAAACTGGCAATTGGTACAAGTAGCAGGGAGTGTAAGATGATTTCAGTTGAAAGGTAGACAGCGTATGATACCCTGCTGCTAGCTTGCTAGCAACAACAGCCGGGCGCTAGAAATGGTGATGAAAACAATTGTTTAATAATACAGACTCCTTCAGTATTATTGGCAGCCTTGATGAGGATGAGAATAAATTTATAAAATAAACAATACAGATAATCAGCTATATTTTATGCAAACAAACATCTGAAAGGTATGTTCTTTTAAACTAATACAGTTGCTCAAAGTAAGTTATTATTTCTCAAAAAGACAGGTGTTAAAATCATTGGCACCGATAAGAATTCTTATAAAATCAAAGAAAAGGTGCCAGGAACATTCTAATTTTGTAAGTACATCTCAGTCATAAGGAACTGTATTGTGGCTTTCCTTGGCTTCCTGTTTCACTCTAAATATGTGGTAACACACATGTAAAAATCCATTTGTCATCTATAACCATGGGTTAAGACAAAATAACTAACAAAAGAAAATATGTCTATGGTTGTAAACCTTCCTAAATCAGGCAATTTTACCCTCCTGAAACCCATTTTAAATAGTGGATGGCAGCTTACATGAAATTACATGAATATTGGTACCTTAACTGTTTGGTACCACCATACAGTCTACTAATGTTAATCAACAAATGAGCGCAGTTTCATTTGACAAGCACTGCCCTGCAGTACTATAAAGGAAGTACTGTAGCATGTGCAATGGTCTTCATGAAGAGGGTTGTATTTCAGATATAAAATATAACATCAAACTAATAAGCCCAAAGCACTTGGAGGGCAGCTTTCAAATGAATAATTTTGTTTTGATTGAATTTAATTTAGTTTTTTCAACAAAAGGCAGACATTAATGTTGTAATTTACGGTGAAACCCTAACCCTACACTAGTTAATGTTAGTTGTCCACTATTGCATAGAAAAAGAGGGATAGTTGAACAGTACAAATTTTGAGTCGGCTATATTTACTAGTTGTAAACAAACAACATTCAAAATTCATAGCAATGCCTAGCTCTTCTTGTAATGAAGAATCACAGAGATGGTCCTCTTAAAACAAAATCTTGGGAACAGCAATTGATTCGCAATTTCAAAAAGACTAGCGAGCAAGCGCACTTACTAGTCTTTTTGAGGCTAAATCAGTCAAATCTAGTATGAAAAGCCCACCCTTGATGGTGGCAACAGGCTCCCATCAGTCTGTAGTCTTTACAAAATCAGAGAAAATGAGTTACATTTGCTATCCTTCAATGTTGTGACTGATAGAAACACTGTCGACATAAGTCCAATGGCTCTCCTGAACAAGGCCAACCACTGAAGGTATGAAGCCGAAGTGTCTGTGTTTACGATGCATTGCTGAAAATAAACAGAAAACTAAAATCAGGAGAAAGCATTTAGGAGACTTTTAGGTGAATGCTAACTCATCACATATTTTACTTAATGAAGTAACCAAACGGGTTTCTATGCACCTATAAAAAAAAAAAAAAACAGGGAAAGCGCAATGGTACTCTTTTTACAACCATCTACCCAACACTAGTGTGACAGAGCAAATCGGCGAAACACGAGGGCAACAAACATTGCTACAAAACATAACTCATTCAAATTTATTTTTAGATCAAACAGGCTCAATCTACCAATGTTGTCAATGGTTAAACACTCCCAGCTCCAAATTTAAAAAATACTGATATAGTACATAATTATGTCTGAAATAACCACTCATAATTATGAAGACTAAAAACATGCCCCAAAAAGTGTCTAGCTGTGGATTTTCCCTTTAATGTCCCACATAAATAAGACCTTTAAACTTAACTTCATGTTGATTTAATTAAACAGAGTAAAGCTTCTTTTGGCTGAAAGTGCAAAAATAAAAGACGGAACCTAAGAAATTAGTCAAAACAACTTAGAATGCAATGTCTGTTATCGTTTCCAGTTGAAAACATTTAGTCCTATCACTAATTACCCATCACTGCATTCTCATGAAAAGTTATTTTGACAAGGGGATGTTTTTGGATAACGGAAACTGCTAAAGTCCACGGAATGTTTAAAGGGTCTTGATAGCAGGATATTTAGATTAAAATGTAAAAAAAATCTCTGAATTGAAAGTGGCTCATTTTGGGATTCAAATTCTAAAATTGTAGTTACCCTTTGAAGTCAGGGGTTACCATAAATAGATTTCCCCTTAAGATAATTATAGTACAATCAGATATAAAAAGGGCTTTGATAAACAACTTTATTTACTGTTCAACTTAAATTTCCAGTAATGATCTATTATTCAGTTGACTCATAAGCATAGTGATGGCCACATGAGGCTTCATTACCGTTCTTCTAGCAGCAGGATATTATGCTATTAGCGCTAACTGAGAATTTATTTTTCAAATTAAAAGCCATCATTGAAATATATAAGGCAATATAGTTAGCAATCTAGTCTGTACATTTTATGTAATGTCTGTTCCAATATTGTTTGTGTCTGTTATTTTTTACAGACTAGACTCTTAACTTTATTGCCTTATAAATTTCAATGATGGCTTTTATTATTAATAATAGAAAATCTAGATAAAAAATCTATTATTAATGTAGATACATCTACATTAATTCCTATTCCCTCAATTGAACCCTCTTCTCGCTTTCTGCGCCCCCTTTCACTAGCCTAACTTCCTGCTCCCCTTCCTCTACTCTTGCTCTGTTTCCGTCCTCCAATGTGCTCAGGCCAGGTGGGGTGGAGAGTTCACACGAACACTGCGCGCCACACCAGAGAGACGGGGGACTGGAAACATTACAGCAACAGGATATGCAGCTTGACCTGATAATCAGTTAGGGTTAGCTTCTTGACAGGTCTGGTTAATGGTACCCCAGAGACAGGGGCACACCACTAACAAGTTAAAGGGGGTTTCTTTAGAGTTAATTTATGTCAGGTTTAGGTTTCACATCTGGTTAGGTTTGTCTGGAGCTTAAGGGTAACTACAGTAGTATAGTCAGACTCATCACACGCGCGCCCACGCACACACAGGATGACAGGTGTGTGCGTGCACACCCTCCATCTATCAGCAAACACAGAAAGCAGGGCTGATGATCAGCCAGCTAGGCTTGCGTACACACATCTACACCAAAGCTCAGATCTGATTGACCCTGGAGGATGATGACATGGCACGTACCAAAACAACAATCAGGAAGTGACTGCAGCCAGTAGGACACAACAACATCATACAGGCCCAGTCCCAAAACAACTGGAGGTGTAAGAGAACTGGATAGGAACAGACTTAAGACTCCCTATTACAATGCGAGTAGTGAGTCACCACTGTAACGGCCTCATCCGAGGCTTATTCAGAAGGGTGCCATGATTTTAGAGCGTTCTAGACGAATGTGTCATCTAGATCCTACCGCACATTGTGCTCACTGCTTAAAATAACAAAAACCCACAAAGACCTGAAGAGAGTCATTATGAAAGCCATTACCCAGTCTAATTAGTATGGACAGATGGAGAGAGGAGCGAGACAGAAGAGTGAGAGCTGAGGACACAGCCCTATCAATCAGCTTAGCAAAGAAGGTGCCAGAGTGGGTCATGCTGTTGAAATGGCAAGACCTTGAAGTAGTAAGATAGATGGGGAGGTCTGAGCCACAGCCAGTGGATCGGAGGTAGTGAGAAGCCATAGAAGAGGTCATATGATGGCGTATGGTACAGACATACAACGTCCAGCAGTGTACGACAGCATATAGATAAACACCTCCACTCTAAAGTGTTTCCAGCTGTTTGCATTAACATTTTCACTTATCTGTCTTTCAAAAACTTTTGACCAAGAAATCATTTCCCCATCGCAACCCCCGCTGAGTTTTGTGACCAAAAACTGCTGCAAAACATGGTTGTCATCTTACATTTGCCTCGTCTGGCAGTGATGTGGATGTTACTGGAATTCTTCTGTCACCTAGATGCTGGAACGCCCCCCCAACACTCAAGCGCGCACGCACGCACACACACACTTATTTCTTGCCACTATGGTCCAGTGCTGTTAGGACCAGTGCTGCCCCACCTGAGTTCTATCAACAGCCCTGTCATGATTGCAATTTCATTTATTTAACATAGTACGTATTGGCCATTCCGCCAAATCGGTGCCTATTACATTGCATCATTGCTGCTATCCCTGCAATTCAGTTGCACATGCTACCCTACTCCTTCAATTTGCCTCGACTGCAAATTCAGAATGCCATTGAGAATTGCCACTTGAATCCACACAACTATTTATCCCACCTATACATACATTATACATTTTCTACTGCACACCAATACATTCCACTTGAATATACATATACTTATAAATTTTTCTGCACTCTATTTGCACTGTCCTCTGGCCATTACATGCACACATTCGCATGAAAAGTGTCTGTTTAATATATTATCAAGCAAAGTGTCCTGCACTTTGTCCTTACTGCAATTTGATGATACATCATGTAAAACCTTAATGAATACTACCTCGAACACTGAAAAAATTGGATGTTAGCCCGTCCCCACTCTCCAACACTACACTTCATTAAATATAACGATTACAATCCTTTAGAAATCGTATTTTTGTAATATTGTGTGACTATTTCCAATTTAGACAAAACATTTTTTCATCGGAAATTCATAATATGTCAGCTAAAGTTAAAAAAAAATTGTTGTGTCCCCAGGTTCACTCAGTCCTGTTACATTCCATTACTAAGTCCTGACACATTCCCCCTTATAAAAATGTGGGACATTCCACAAGTCACATGAGCAACAGGAAGTAGCATCATTTGAGTCTCCTGAAGGCCATGAAAAGACAAAAAGTTCTCACCATTTTTTTCTGTATTTTATTATCATATTGTAAGTATGACTGAGAATGTCAATCTCAACGTTCAGTCCTGTTACCTAAACTATTTCTTAGATGGGGGTTTTTTTGGGAGGTGTTATGACCCATGGTCCTGAGCTTGGGAACAAGCAATTGTGTGTTAAATTTTTGGTAAACCACTTTAGGTGCTAAGTGTTCTCATTACATTATCATTGATGCCATGTGGCTACATTTCATGTACTGGCGAATGTTATACTAAAAACTCAGTCCTGTTACTTTCAGGCCTTATTAATATATGAAGGGTAACAGGACTGAATAAGAGTAACAGGAGTGAGAAGTTTGAATGAAATAGCCATTCTAAATGTGTCTGGTAAACACACTACCGTTCAAAGGTTTGGGGTCACTTAGAAATGTCCGTGTTTTCTAAAAAATGTCCTTGTCCATTAAAATATCAAATTTATCAGAAATACTGTGTATACATTGTTAATGTTGTAAATGACTATTGTAGCTGGAAACTGATGATTTTTAATGGAATATCTACACAGGCGAAAAAAGGCCCATTATCAGCAACCATCAGTCCTGTGAATGCCACGTTCTGTTTGCTAACCCAAGTTTATCATTTTAAAAGGCTAACTGATCATTAGAAAACCCTTTTGCAATTATGTTAGCACAGCTGAAAACTGTTGTGCTGATTAAAGACACAATAAAACTGTCCTTCTTTAGAGTAGTTGAGTATCTGGAGCATCAAAGTTAAAAGTATTTTTATTTGTCAGATGCACCGAATAACATTCTGAACAATGAAATTCTTGTGACTTGGCACGCGACATCTACGCGGTAGGCATTGAGGAATATATAAAGCAAAAATAATAGCAAAAATATAACAACAGAAACTAGCAGCAATTCCAGAGAATGTAGAAATGGTAATATGGACAGTATGAATATAAATATTACAAATCTTTATATATCATTTTCCATCTTTATGAAGTTCCATTACCTTGTTATGTAGGTCTTTTGACAGTTCTTTTCTCCCCATGTACCTAGTATCTAGCCTGCTCAGTGCATCCACATGAGAGCTAACAAACTCATTGACTATTTATACAAAGACACTAATTGCAATTTAAAAAGCCACAGGTGTGGGAAATTCACCTTTAATTGCCATTTTCACCTGTGTGTGTCACCTTGTGTGTCTGTAACATGGCCAAACATTCAAGGGTATGTAAACTTTTGATCAGGGCCATTTGGGGGATTTCTGTTATTATGATTTAAAAAGGAGCCAAACTACTATGTGATAATAAATTGCTTCATATGATCACTATCCTTAAATAAAAAAATGTTTTTTTGCATGATCAGTCATATTTTCAAAATCAATGCCAAAAATTTCACAATTTTTGCCAGTGTATGCAAACTTTTGAGCACAACTGTACATTGAACGATTCTTTAGACCTCTGCAGCCACAGGGAGTATCTGTTGAAAAAGTCTAAATAAAACAATTGTTGTGTAAACTCTCCCAAAATAAAGAGTGGAGACAGACAAGGAGAAGGGAGAGAGAGGAAAGGAAGACAGAGATAGAGACAAGGAACAGAGAGACAGAAAGAAAAAAGAGAGACACAGAGAGAGAGACTGAAGAGAAAGAGAAAAAAGAGAGAGAGATGAGAGACATCACCTATTGGGAAACATATGGGCCCCACAGAGCCCCAGGAAAGCACCACAGTAACACCCAACTAAATAATAAGGGAATAAAAAGATAATTATTTGATGTACTGGAAAGACTCAGGAAACCTGGACAGCTAAATGGGACAGTGGATGAACTACGAAAGTATGCAGGGCATTCTATAACAAGAAATAGCTAATATTTATTGAATGTATACTTGAAAGAATTGCACTTTATGGCAGTGTGTGGGTTCCACCTGCAAAACAAGATCTCACTGAATGGGACAAACCCCGCTGACATCTTGCATACAGTGTTCGTTAACATTCTCCTACATGTTTAGACGAGAAGAAAAAGGATGCATGCAAGGCAGAATTTGGCCAATTTCCATTAATAATAAAAACAAAAAAATGAGCAATCCCGTTGTGGAAACATCTAACACCTAAAAATGACAAAGCTCTGCAATACCAAGAGTTGAACAAAGAGAAGTCCCTTCATCCGACTGGTGTTGGGCTGATCCACCAACATACTGAAGCTTCAGGACATCGAACCAATCAGGAAAAATCCAATTTCAACACAGTCAAAACAGAAGCACAAAGGAAAACACAGTGCTATCTGGGTCTAAATCTACAGAGCACAATGGCAAACCATGGTTGCTGTTCAAAGAAAAACCTTGACTAAGTCAAGGCTCAGGGAGCACAACCTTGCCATGGAGAAGCGTAGATTCAGGTAGACCTTTCTGTCTGTAGAGGAAAGGCTGTGCGATGTTTGCATTATGAAATAACCAGTGAGAGATCTGCACAAATACACAACTAATGAATAATTAGTGAACATTACTTCCTTACATGTTACCTCTAACTGAAAAGGTTTCAACAACCTTTGGTAAAAATGTAAAGCTGTCATTCCTATTAGGACAGAACAAACAGGCTGGCATCACACTATATAAAAACCTGCCACCAAGTAAAGGACAGTAAGTGACAATTAGTTCACATTGTAACAAAACTGTAAGGAGATCAATATTATTTATCTAAAAGGCCCTTATTCATTTAAAATGTGTGTTTGTACAGCTCACTTAGAACTTCTGGGTTGTTTTTATTCTATTTTAGTAATTTGTTATTTGTATTTTCTCTTTTATATTTTACCCCGGATTTTGCAACGTTAACAAAACAAGTAATTCTGAGTGCAGCTCGTGGGTGATCATAATTTTCTATAATTAAACATCATTCCTGTCTGGCAGTCATGTTACTAATCACATCACACTAGCATAATGTGATTTACAGGTCTGATTTGAGCCAGAATATCAGATCCTAAACACTTGGTTTTACAATGGTAATGTTTGCAAACCCTTAATTATGTGTCCTAAAATAATTGGTTTGTAGCCTCAATTATGTGTTTAGATCCTAAAATCATTTTACAGAGGTAGGTACATGTTCAGTGTAGAAACAAGCAAGTGGAGGAATAAAGAAATTATGTGGAGAAAGAAATTAGTGTTTGAGGAGAACAAATAACACCATCCAAAACTGAAATAATTATCTATAGATGAGACTATTGTAACAATCCTAAAGAAAAAGGGCAGCTATGGGACAGAGCTGTGGATTAGCTGGAGGGTCACTATGCGACAGAGCTGTGGGTTAGCTGGAGGGTCACTATGCGACAGAGCTGTGGGTTAGCTGGAGGGTCACTATGCGACAGAGCTGTGGATTAGCTGGAGGGTCACTATGCGACAGAGCTGTGGGTTAGCTGGAGGGTCACTATGCGACAGAGCTGTGGGTTAGCTGGAGGGTCACTATGCGACAGAGCTGTGGGTTAGCTGGAGGGTCACTTGTATAAAATAAGACGTTATAAGGCATTTTATGTATAGCTGCCCTCGGAATCAAACCCACAACATTGCGATCCATACAGATGATATACCATTAATAATGTGTTGTAGTATGTTGGTACAGACTGTAGTAGTACTGTGGTACAGACTGTAGTAGTATAGTGGTAGTCTTTAGTACAGTAGTATGTTGGTACAGACTGTAGTAGTATGGTGGTACAGTCTTTTGTACTATGCTTGTACATACTGTAGTAGTATAGTGGTAGTCTTTAGTAGTATGTTGGTACAGACTGTAGTAGTTTGTTGGTACAGACTATAGTAGTATGTCGGTACAGACTATAGTAGTATGTCGGTACAGACTATAGTAGTATGTCGGTACAGACTGTAGTAGTATGTCGGTACAGACTGTAGTAGTATGTCGGTACAGACTGTAGTAGTATGTCGGTACAGACAGTAGTAGTATGTCGGTACAGACAGTAGTAGTATGTCGGTACAGACAGTAGTAGTATGCCGGTACAGACAGTAGTAGTATGTCGGTACAGACTGTAGTAGTATGTCGGTACAGACTGTAGTAGTATGTCGGTACAGACAGTAGTAGTATGTCGGTACAGACTGTAGTA
>JACXGI010002302.1:54949-75562 GCA_016801175.1 Esox masquinongy | reverse complement strand
GGAGCAGACCATACATTTACCATGGATTACACTGTCCCAGTCCCAGGGAGCAGACCATACATTTACCATGGATTACACTGTCCCATTCCCAGAGAAAATAGAAAATTGTTCTGGAGCAGAAAAATGGTGGAGAAACTAATCCCTGTTAGCCAGCATTTGTTAGTGGGGGACAACATAGTCGATTCAGTCAACATGGGCATGCACTTTATCCTACAACAGCTTCATAATGCATAACCAAATTTAATCGTATTTCAGCACAGTATGTAAACTAGATACCTTGAGGAAGGGAATGGGACCGAAGCACCATCAACCGAAGCATTGTAGGCTGCCTTTCCTGCCACGACAGGTCTGAAACACAACTCTGCCGGAATCATTGCATACATAATGATCAATCTCAGTGACATGTATTACGAAGGATAGTGTATTCCATGCGAGTAAAAAAGAAAGCACTCGAAAGCTATTAAGTCACGATAGTTCAAATTCAAGTGCTGACTAGTCAATAGGCTAATTCAACGGATTTACTAGATTGTCATAGGTGGCTAACAAATGCTAATTGGTTTTTCAAGGTTGTCCCGGTTGTTAACAGTTGTTAGCGGTTTTTAATAAAGTTACGTCGAAAACGCAGATTGATAACGTTGTTAACAGAACTGACCAGTAAACGTGGGACGTGTCAGTTCAGTTGAAAATGAGATTTGTATAGTGACAATGAAAACATGATTTTGAGGAATATAAACTTGACAGGTTATTTTAGGTAAACAACACCACCGTCTTAGTTGGAAGTGTTTTGGAGTTGGTTTCTGCTTGCAGCTTTTGTTGCTCAGGATGCACAGTTTCAGTAAATTAATTCCAGGCTGGGACAGAGGTGAATAATGGCTTGTTGTGAAAAATGACTCCATGGGCCTACAAGAACAATTCACGGGTGAGTGTTATTTCACCCAAAAACGATCTAGGACGAACTATACCTTTAACAAGTCAATTTAGTGACGCAAGACCCAACCGGCATTACATAATGGTGGATTTTAGCTCTGCCTTTCTATGGCCTGTAAACAGGACTGCATTTGCAGTGAATTTCCCGCCATCACGGACAGTTCAGCCAATGTGGCTGTATTTTCCGTTTGGCTTGTTTCCCTGGTTTACTGTACGTAACTACTGATGCTTGTAGCCATCTTATCCTCCACTAATCTTTCTTGTCCCTAGCCAGATTGTATACCCGGTACGGGGTGGCATCTCTAACCACTATGCTATTTAACAGTGGGTAGTCACTCACGCAGTCTGAGACATTCGTTCTTCTCCGCTGGCTCCGCCTCATACGTGTTCCGGCAATAATAAACAGACAGGAAAGAAGGTGGGCAGGACAGAGATAGAGAGAGAAACCAACAGAGAGACAGACAGAGAGGGAAGCAGGTGGTCAGGACAGACATAGAGAGACAGACAGATGACAAGTGGCAGGGAGACCTACTGGTTTTAATCTCCAAGCTCACAAGGAGAAAAACCATGTCATTCTTTTCCTGAGCAAGAAAATTTACCATGATTGCTCCCAGGTCGTTGCCTTAAATAACAACGTGTTTTTAGGGTACTTACCTGTGAACGGTAAAAAAATAAAAGACAGTCAGACAGGAACGTCACAAAGTGATGGCAGCAGGGGCATGTCTGGGAGCAGTAGCAAATGCAGCAGGGACAGGTTAGGGGTCGGAGTTGGGTTTCCTACTCACAGCCAGAGACCAGTCAGAACCCTCGATCAACCCCAAAGCCCAGCCCAGCCCAGCCCAGCCCAGCAAAGCCCAATATTGTTGAATCAGCATAGGGAGGATAGGGAAAAGGAGGTGAGAGAGCCGAGAGAGAGACAGTGAGAGATGGAGAGAGAGAGACAGGGAGGGAGAGATAAAGTGTGGGGGCAGTCCCTTGCTCTTGCTGTGATCCTTGGTCATGTTGCTGGGTAGGGTTCCAAAGGCGTGACTCACACAGAGGAAAGAGACTCATCCTTTCTCAATACTCCACACTACTGGACATGCAGAAGCTCCTTGTTTTCAACCACACACCAACAGACATCTGTTGGAAGGCATGTACTTAAGAGCATCTGTGTGTGTGTGTGTGTGTGTGTGTTGTGTGGTGTGTCTGTGTGTGTTGAGGGAGTCACTGTGCTCCCACTGCACAGCACAGCTCTTTATAAACACATCAGTTGGGTTGACAGCGCCCAGCGGGGCTACAGAGAGCTGGAGAGGCCCAGAACACAGGCCTCATAAAAAATCACTTCTAATTTATTTCCCCCCAAATTGGAAAGTGCACGCTCACACCTGACTAAATCATCATGGTCAACTGGAGACGGCCCCCCCCACTGTACACTGGAGAAACCTGAGCCCAGCCAGCGAGGTAGAGAAAACATACGGACACACCGCACACTCCTTAATGGCTTCTACAGATGTACTGGTCTTGATAGCCCCCTGCTCTCTCTGCCTGGCGCTCACTGTTCAACTGGGCTTTATCAAATGTGTCATTTCACCGTTTTTCCCCCGGTCGGTGTGGCCTCAGAATGCCCTTGTCCTCCGTCCGTCTCACTCTCCCTCCCTTCGCTCTTCCTAGATATTCCCTCTAACCCCACCCCCCACCTTCCTCCGCTGTTCGTCCTTACAGCTCATCTGTCACACCCGGCCCAGTTGGCGTCTAGGAGCTGAGGGTCCTAGCTCAGCATGCCTCTGGAAAAAAAGCAGTGCTACAGAGAAAAGAGGAAGGGCTCATCTCGTCTCTCTTCTCTCCTCTATCGAGCTCTTTCTCTCTCCCTCTCTCATTCTCACCCCCCCGTCTCTCTATTTCCCTCTCTCTCTCTCTCTCTCTCTCTCTCTCTCTCCCTGGCCCAAATGTGGAACACATATGTTATTATTCAGCATTAGACACGTCTATCATAAACTCGACAAACACTAAACAAACAGCGCAGGTGGCCTTTCAGACTGGAGAGTCAGGGAGAAGCTGGGGGCAGAGGGCTGAGAGGGCCCCAGTGATGTCACTCCTACGCCACAGCATTGGAGCCCTGGGAGGCCCTTTGGGAACACCAAGGAAGCCCACCCACACAGACATACTGTAAGACCAAGCACAGCACAGCTGAAACGCAACAAATTCTTTCTAGCAATCAGCAAATTCACAGCACAGCTAAAACCCACTATCAGACAACAGATCGGCTCTGCCCTGATTATGTGGTAGGAATGCCTATGCAGAGTACCTGCTGACTCCACAAAAGGTGCAGGTCTGGGGACAGTTTACAGATCGGCCATGCATGTTAACACCAAACACTGATGTGACCTTCACCTTGTAATGTGACACTAAACTATGGCTTCACTACACTGTCTAATGCAGTCCCTGAGTTGGGAGTTGACGCGCCAACATAATGAACATCTTGGAGGCTGTCAAACCAAAACACAGAGGAGGAAAGGAATGGGGGAGTAGGACGAACAGAAAAAGGAGGGAGCTTTCTCATAAACTGTCACTTGCACACAGGTTGATGCAAAGACTAACACACATACATATGTGCACATAAAGTACACAAGCACACATGTACATGAATGGATGACGAGGCTGGAAGCATCTGAATCAGAGGACATGAGGTTCTCTCTACTGTATGTGTCTGCGTCTCTGAATTTAGGTCAGTTCAATTCAATAGACTTAATTGACATAGAAAGTTAGGTTAAGTTCTTGGTCTTTCTATCTCTGTCTCTGTCCGAATCTCTGTCTCTCTGTCTATGTATGTTTGTCCCTCTTTCTCTGTCCATCTCTCTTTCTGTCTGTCTCTCTGTATCTCTATGGCTATGTGTATCAGTTTAATTCAATAGGCTCTTTATTGTCATGAATGGATGGTTACCACAATTGTTAAAGCAAACATATTAAGGCAGCAATAATAATACAGTATGTCTCTTATTATAAGGGCATATTCAGCTGCAAGATTTACAGTCTCTATGTTTTCCCCACATTTTCTCCTCAACACATAATGCAAGAAATATGTCAATTTTGTCTTTACATTCCTGGATATAAATAGTGCTAATTGAATAGTATTTAGAGCAGTGAAGTGTTGTTTGTTTCAACTTCACGTGACCCTCAGTGTTTAAATAGTCTTTCCTCTCTGACCATCCATTATGCTGTCCTGTCTCTATAGCTTGGCTTAATCACTGAGTCTGCATATTGTTAATCTTTTTTCAATTATTAATTAATTATGATCCTCACTAGTTGTTGTGCAATTGTGAGATCTCTATTCAGAATTTTGCAAAATTCAAGTTTGTGATACAGTTTCATTTTTCTAAAAATATGTAAGGGATTTTGGATAGAGACTTTGATTTGAGTTTTGCTGCTGATGGTGTATTGGTTAAATGCAGCTGGTGTTTCTTGACCAATTGCTCTAAAGGGTCACCCTCTGGGCTTGTTACCATTATGCTACGTTTTCAGAGACATCTAAGAAGACTCAAGATGCTAGATTTTTTTGTTGTGTAAACTTGCAGATATTGATAGCTCCAGAAGCCACCTTCTGAGGTAACGTGCGTCACATTTTCAGTAGATCCCCCCAGAGTTTTGCAAGTGTAAAGACAACTGTGTCAGAAATGTATCAAGTTTCTGTGCACTGCACACGCATATCACTCGATTTTCCCACTATTGATGGCCACAATCCTGCGTAGTACCTCTCGAACATGCCGATGTAAATTCAAAAGCTGTTGAAGTTGTTATGCAAACAAAGTTAAGTGTATCTAGCGTTCTATTTTCTCTTTTAGAATGTAAACAAGCCCCTGTGTTTAATGTCTTTGCATAAGAATGAGTTGTGGTGATAATATATTGGATCACAGTGTGTTTGATGAGTCCTGAATTGAGTCATTTTCTAAGTGCTAATGGGAATATCTCAATTCCTGTACTAGTTAGGCTACGTTTTTGGAATTTCTGTAAATACCAAAAATATTTTTACAAAATTCCTGTTCACCAGTTCATTATATAAATATTAAATAAAGCTGGACTAATATTGCAACTTTGTAACACTCCTCTATCCTGGCTAAAGAACTTTGTTTTCCACTTTTACACAAGATTTATTTTTTTCATACATCACAGGAGTTTAAGAACCCATCATGCCACACTGAATGATTTTGAAAGTCTGAAATATATTTCACTTATTTTCCCTTTATAAGTTTCATGGACATGATGTGACGTGCATCATATATATATGATCTGTTGTTCGGTTTTTGGGAAGGAATCCAGTTTGGCTTTTACTTAAAACCTTTTGTTCACTTTAGAAGGCCTGGATTCAGGCATCAATTTTGTTACAGAAAACCTTTCCCAAGTAACTACTAATAGAGATGCTTCGATTAGTTATTTTGGTCCAACTTGTCACCATCTTTGAAAATAAGTTTACTGTAATAAATCATTGAATTTCAGATCACAGGAAAGTAGCCTACCCTTACTACCAAGTTAAACAGCCTGAAAGTTGCCTTTCTAAGTTAAGGGCTAATGTGTTTTAGCATTTCTGTTCAAATACTTTCTGGTCTACAGGCTTTGTTCAGACAATAGAGTTATCCAGTTCATTGTGTTTGTCTTTTACTGTTAATTCTTAATCTTTTAATTGTTTTATGACCAATTTTTGGGTGGAGTTAAGTTATAACTTCCTCCATAGTTCCCAAAATGTTGATTAATTGCATCCTGTATTTCATGAAGGTCACTGTTTTGTCATTTGAGCCAAATGTCATGGCACACTTGATGCACCCTCACCTCACGCCAACCTGGCACCATTCACCCGATTGCTCACTGTTCTGACTTAATGCTTTGGAGTTCAAAGGTAGCCTTGCTTTAGGGTTTCAAAGAACTATTAATGAATAATTATAGGCCCATCAATGGACAGAATCAAAGAATGATGGGCTGTAGCAACCATGGCCTTGTAATGCTGCTGGATACTAATTTTGGCCTAATTAGCCATACTAATGATTATCTATTTTTAATGACTTAGTATCTCGTTTGAACGTTCAAAATGTATTTTTTCATCATTTTTTTTACTAAGTCGTTCAAATCATGAAATATAAGGACAACTCGCGATTTACAGATAAAACTCCTTTCACTGAAGATCTCATTCGGGGGGGGGTCAAAGAAATTAACTACCATAAAGATGTTTTAGATTTGCAGAGCTGTATTTCCTGAGTTGTGCATATGTAATAAATAAATAAATGATCAATTCTAAATATTTTTAGCAAAACGCTATCAACGCACACAAATCCCTGTCTACGAATACAAATCACTGTCCACGGATACTTATCACTGTCCACCGATACAAATCACTGTCCACGGATACAAATCACTGTCTACGGATACAAACCACTGTCCATGGATACAAATCAGTGCCAAATGTCAGCTGACTACAAGTGACCAATGGGAATTTAGGGAAGGGGTAGACGTTTAGCTATACTTATAGAAACAACAGTGAAAAAAGAGCAAGTCGAGTTGAGGAGTAAGAAGAGTAAGGAGCAGGACAAGGATGAAGGGTAGAGTTGACTTGTGTCATTTACATGGGAAATGTAAAAAATCTCACGAGTGTTGCAGAAGTACCAGAGCCGGTTCCCTGCTATAGGTAAAAGAATAAATTGCCTTGTGCAGCGCAACATATTCCCTTTGGACTGGTGAATGTTGTCCCCTTCCGTTTCAACTCCGGTGTGAAGTTGCTGGATATTGGCGGGAATTGGAACATACCATCAAAAATTCGCTCCAGAGCATCCAAAATGTGCTCAATGGGCAGTAATGACTGATAAGTATGTAGACTATGGTAAAAGTGGGCCATTTTCTGCTTTCATTAATTGTATCCAGATCCCTGTGACACAGGGCTGTGCATTATCATGCTATGTGTTAGGTAAAGGCTAAGATTTATTTAAAATATTCATAGATAACATGCAACTGCGTTTGTTGTCTGCAAATTATGCCCATACCATAAAATTCCCTTAACCCCACAACCAAATATTCCCATACCATAACCCCACAACCGCCATTGGTCACTGTTCACAACATTGGCCTTAGCCAATACCGCTTGATCATACAACGCCATACACACTACACTGTCTGTTATCTGCCTTGTACAGGTGACACCAGGATTCTTCCGTGAACACCACACTGCTCCTGCATTAGTGACCATCGCAGGTAAACATTTGCCCATGGAAGTGCATTACAATGCCAAACTGCAATCTGGTCAAGACCCTGGTGAGGAAGAAGAGCCCACAGATGAGCTTCCATTAGATTTTTCCTGACTTCCTGATTTTTCCTTTGTGCAGAAACTCTTCCACTGTGCAACCCTACAGCTCGAAGTTGGATTTGGATTTGGGCTGGCTTGGTTGCACATGGTCCGCGGTTGTGAGGCCGGTTGGACATACAGCCAAATTCTCTGAAACGATGTTGGAGGTGACTTATGATGGAGAAATGAACATTAAATTGTCTGGCAACAGCTCGGGTGGACATTCCTGCAGTTGGTTTGCCAACTGCACCCTCCTTTAACACATAAGACGTACATTTGACATTTGAATCATGTCTAGAGCAACTAGTTTAATGGCCATGCTTTTCATTCAGCTTTTTGAATTCCACACCAGTCAGATGGATGAAATCCTCACTAACAGGGATGTAAACATATGTGGGCACAGCATTTGGGAGAAATAAGCTATTAGTGCATTATAGAACCTTTCCAGGATCTTTTATTTCAGTTTATGAAGACTTGGATACTTTACAAGTTGCTTTTATATTTTTGTTCGGTTTAAATAAGAAATGTTTGCAATGTTGTTAGTGCACTTCTGGTCACAAATACAATATTTTGCGTAACCAATAGCATTTATAAATTATTTTTGGGTCTATATGACCTAAGGGAAATATTCCACCTAATTTTGTGGGCAGTGTGAAGATTGTCTGTCTTCTTTCAAGAGCCAAGTCTGCCTGCCTATGACGGCCTTTCAAAATAACAAGGCCATGCTCTTTGAGTCTGTGCATAGTCGAGGTTTTTCCTAATTTTGGTCTGGTAGTCTGCCACTGTCTGTCTACTCTTTGAAGCAAGGTAGCATTCCAATTTGCTCCCGATTTTTTGGTTGATTCTATCCAGTGTGTAAAATAGTGCTCTTTTTGTTTTCTCATGAGTTTGATGGTTCTATTTCTTCTAGGGCTCTGTGGAGTCTGTTTGGGTTTGTGAATGGAGCCCAAAAACCTAGGAGGCTTTTCTCATGGAGGTTATCTCTTTGTAGGTCCAGGCTTTGTTATGAAAGGGAGAACATGTTTTGTGTGTGTAACTCAACTGCTTTTTTTTTCCAAATTTGCCTAATGAGTCTAATTTATCCTAATTATGCTTTGAATGTATTATTTGGGGTTTGGGATATTACCCTGAGTTTACTTTTGCCGAATTCTGCATGCAGTCTCAGTTGGTTGTTAGTCTGATTTTGTGCATTCTTGGTTGGTGAGTAGACCCAAATCTCACAACAATGACGGGGCAATCGGTTGTATGACTGGTTGTTTTAAGCCAGATCCTGATTGGGATGTGTAATGTTATGTTCTTTTTGATGGTGTTGAAGGTCCTTGGTTTGTTTCTCAGATCTTTTGCAGTCTTGTTGAAGTTATGTGAGGTGTGGATGTTTAGAGGCCAAAGTAGGTTGTAATTATTTGTTTGCTCTTGGGCAACAGTGTCTATGTAAAAGCTCTGTCTCTCTTTCTGTCTCTGCATCGTTCCTCCTAGGCTAGCTCTAAGAGATGAGTAACTCTATCTCTGCAGGCCCTCACCAGATGTTCAACTCTGTATAACCCATGACAGCGCCTTAAACCTGTCTGCAGCATCCCTCCCCTGCCTGTTTCTTCATCTCCCAACTGGCACTGTCACCTCCCTGTGTCAATGAGGTAAATTCAGGTACCTATGGATGGGCCCTCAGCCTCCACATACCACTGTTTGCCCTGCAACAAGGTATTGTATTTATATGGTATACAGCCCTCTCTTTGCTTGTACACATTGTTGCGTTGTGTCAAAAATGGGAAACTCCTGAAGACTACTTTTTTTAAAAACAGCAATCTACTTACGTGTTGCTTATGAGTGCAGTTCACACTACCTTTATATTATAATCAAGCAACATACTAAGGACTGTTGTCATAACCTTAATTATGGTGCTATTCTGCATGTTGGCCGTAAACCACAAATCTCCAAGACGCTTTATTGTTTTTATCAACATTATTATGCGTCTACTAGGCTGTGTTGAATGGGCACAGATTCAGAAGAGGTCAGTCGGTGTGTTGTGTACTGAAAAGAGATCTATAGCCAGTCAGCAGTTCAATTCCCTATCCAGCCATCCCAATTGATATGCTTAGTGGCCCCGGGTTCAGTGCAGGTAAGACCCTTCTGTATATCATGTCAAGGAGGAAGTGATCCATCAATACAATGCTCTGGGACGCCGCTGAACTGTGACACATGTTAGGGCTAAAATGAGACTATCTCCAGTGTATGTTTAGTATGTTTGTGTATGTTTAGCTGACATTGGTGCTGGGCATTAGTGACAGTGGGAAACTTTCTTCACAGTCCAATCACATTGAGTTAGTTTTTTTTATTCAATTAATTATTAGGTGTTTAGGGAAAAGCTGGAAACAAGTAAGCCATAATACATAGACCGACAGGGGAACCGACAAACAGACAGACCGACTGACAGAATGATGGACTGACGGCCAGACCGACTGACAGAATGATGGACTGACGGCCAGACCGACTGACAGAATGATGGACTGACGGCCTGACCGACTGACAGAATGATGGACTGACGGCCAGACCGACTGATAGACTGACACACAGCTCAGGCTCAGTGCTGATCCATCAGGGTAACACTAGCAGAGTGATCGGTGATCACATCAAGGTCTGCTGATTGGTGTGTGTGATGAATGATCCATAGGATCCCCTGGTCAGAGCCGGTGTGCTGCAGGCTCCAGATACGTAACCAGAGCCCAGCCAACACAACACGCCGCCCCGTTCAAAGGCCTGTTTGTGTTATTACAGCTTGTCCAGCTGTTCAGAACAGACAAACACGACTTAGTGCTCCGAGCAGCAAAATACGGACCCCCTGCCCTAGCACACCTCGATCCAAAACCATTGGTAAATCTTAGCAGCTGATAGACAAACCAACACAACAAGAGTCAAGTGCCGCTCTAAAGAACAGGCAAATGATGGTTGGTATGTGATGTGCCTGCAGCCACAACAGGAATAGAGAGTGAGGGACACACACATTGTCACACATGACACACACTTCTGCCTAGAAGTTTCAGCATTTCAAGGTTTCTCAAAATGGCTGATTCAAATGTGGTGATTAAGATCTAAGCAAACTCCCTTTGCCTCTGTCCTTTTCTCCGGCTCCCTCCGTCATCCTGCTCTCTCCCTCTCTCGGTCCCTGTGTGCCTGTATGTAACATCAGTAAAGCTGTCAGCCGGCCCAGCCAAGGTAAACAGCCCAGCGCTAGGTTCAGGGGTGACGGGGGCCGATATGTTTTTCCTTAGGAACCCAGGGACCCCTGGAGGCTCCTGGCTGGGGCCGGGGGGGAGAAGACGATCCCCTCAATTGCCCCCCACGCTAACACACTGGCCAGTCTCTCTCCTGATCTGCATCTGTGTACACAAACCCTCTCAACAGGATCCCCTTCACACGTACACACACTCACTCATTCATTCACTTACAGGCCTTTCTCCCTAAATCAGCCCTGTGTCAACACAAAAGGCCAACAGATATGCACATGTGCACACACAGGCACAAACCCATTTGTCCTGTGTACTAACAAAAATGTTGTGAAATAAGTCTGTGTACAAGCCTTTTGCTTTCCGTCAAATTTCTCATGGAAACATGAAACTGTGTGTGGCAAAGTGTGCCTGCAAGCTAATCTGCACAAGCAAAGATGGAGAGAAAGATAAAGGGAGGAAGAGAGAGGGGGAGACAGGGAGGAGAGGAGCTGTGATATCACTCACCCAGGAGTGACCCGTCTCCAGCCCTCGTAAGGAGCTCCCACAGAGGCAGCAGAGAGGGGAGAGACATGGAGAACATCCAGGAGCTGCAAATCAGACAGAGCAGCACTAAAACTGAACAACACTGAGGGAGGAAGAGAGAGAAGAGGGGAGTTTAGGATGACCGAGACAGAAGAAGAGAAGAAGAGAGAGAAGAGGGGAGTGCAGGAGAAAGAGAGGGGAAAGGAAGCGTTTGGAAGAGGTGGGACCATGGGCGGTCAGGCCAAGAAAAGCACACAGAATTGAATTAAGGGAGCGAGTGGTGAAGAGTGGGAGAAGAACGAGAGAGGAGGAAGGAGGACCATTACCCCCCCCCCCCACCTCAGGCATTACATTCCCTGGGGCTGAAAATCTGTCAGCGGAAGAAACGTTACAGGCCAGGATGAGATGACAAGGAGAGAGAGGGAAAGTTGAATGAACTGGAAGGAAGTATGTGAAGATTGTGATACGCCAAAGTGAAGGTGTACTGCTGAAGTGCAATGGTGCAAATACAACCATTAGAATTTGAAGAGAAAGCTTGCAGAACAGTTCGATCATTGCAACCAGAGTTCTAATCTGGAGATGGGATAGAAGTTGGATGGCCCTTGCCTCATTGTTCTTTAGTGACGTCTTGTGACAGGCTCTGTGTCAGCAAGCTTAACCATGGTTGATGGCTGTTGAATGTATTTTTTTCTGGACATGGTGAATGCTTCCTGGTTGGGAGAGCAATGTGACAAGCAGAACAGCATGGTTAGATCAGAGCCGTCATCTCTTTGACTGTCCCAAACTCACTGGACGTTGCTGCAATTAGGCAAGGCCATAATTGTAAAATCTACATTATGAAATTGGGGAGGGAACAAAAACAGGGAATGGGGGGGTGGACATGAAGAAAAAGGGAATTAACTTCAAAGGAACAAAAACAGAAATTGTATTGAGAGATGTACTTTATGACACGAAGAGAACAATAGAAACAACTCTCCAGCTCTCCAACCTGCCAGCCCTCCTAACCTCCAACCCTCTGGCCCTCCAACCTTCCTACCCTCTGGCCCTTCTACCCTCTGGCCCTTCTACCCTCTGGCCCTCCTACCCTCTGGCCCTCCTACCCTCTGGCCCTTCTACCCTCTGGCCCTTCTACCCTCTGGCCCTCCAACCCTCCTACCTTCCAACCCTCTGGCCCTCCAACCCTTCTACCCTCCTACCTTCCAGCCCTCTGGCCCTCCTACCCTCCAACCCTCTGGCCCTCCAACCCTCTGGCCCCCCAACCCTCCTACCCTGCAACCTGCCAGCCCTCCAATCCTTCAGCCCTCCAAACCTCCAACACTCCAACCCTCCTGTCCTCCAGTCCTCCAGCTTCATCCCTCCAGTTCCAGTGTACAGTCACAGATCAAGCTTCCTGCTTCTGCTCCTCATCAATCCTGGCCTGCCACAATGGCCCGTGACAGCACCAGGCAGGGCTGTGGGGAAGACAAACAGCCATGGACACGCAGTTCACTTCCTCTTCCCCCGCAGTGCTGTGTCGCCCAGCTCCGCTGGGCCCCACTTACTCTCACCCAGCCTGCCACACCACATCCTCCCAATGCACACATCCCCAGGACAAACTTCCTGCTCCCTACCCAAACACTGGACGAATGACAGGAGAAAGAATGAGAGTTGCCGGAGCAGAAAGGGGAGGTAGGAGAAGAACTGGAAATGGAAAGCAGGAGAGAGAGAGGCTGCATGGGTGGGCCCAGAAAGAGAATGGGTGTTGTTGAACAGAGACGTAGGCCGTCGCTCTGTTTAGACTCTTCCTTAGACAACCTTGATCTAGTTGTGCACTCATGGTCTACGACATCCTTGCGGCTCAACTCTAAAATATGGATATTTCTACTCAATTATCATATTTTTGGTCTTTTTTTTTGGTCTGAACATGCTGAGAATGCAGCCCCCTGTGAGTTGTGCTGGCTGTGCTCCCAGTCTCATCTCTGCATCTGCAACATCTAAACACATCCACTTAACCTCACTTTCTCTGCTTCTTAGGTCCCAACCCCACAGCCCCCTCTCTCAATCATCCATCTAGCTATCCATTCACCCCCAGTGAAATGACTCTGAGCATTAATACTGAGGAACATTATGACCCGCCGCACACACACAGCCAGATGCCTCTTCACAGTCCACACTGCTGCTGAGGCTGCAATCTCAAGCCACTTCACCCCTGTATCTGCCACTCACAGCAGACGACATTGTTTCCCTACAGCTTTTATTTCTTTATCTGCAACATTTTTTAAAAAAAAAATAAGTAGCATTAGAGTGGCCTTATCATCTTCTCCCTTTTACTCTTTAGCTTTGAACTTGAGACTTAGCTCCACAACCCTCTTCAGAACCTTTACAGGCATGACACAAATAATCACGCACACCATTTATGATACCTCACTGCCATCTTATTTAATGTGCTAACATAAATACTATGAATTGGTGGTAATAGGGCAGACATATATGAAAGTACTCACCTACAAACACACACACACACACACAATCTCTCACTCACACACACACACACACACAGTTGGCCAAAGTCGTTATTTTCTGTTATTATGTGGATACAGCAGGATGAATAATAGCAATGGAAAGAGGACCTGGTGAAAAGGGATCTCATTCTGGGACTGGCAGACATTGCACACCCTCACCATCCCTCCCCCCTTCCTCCCCCTGAATAACAAGTGCTAGCCCAGGAGACTAGTTCGATCAGCCACACAAAAGAAGAATATTGATCTTGTGCGTATAATGTGTGTGTGTGTGTACGTGAGCATGTGTGGTCTCCGTAGATCTGCATCTCTCACTGTCATACAACATATCCTGCCAACATTGGCCACTTTCTGCATAAATCCATAGAGACCAACATAAACCCTGTGACTCAAACATCCTTTGCTGTTGCCCGCAGGTGGGATATTTGAGACTATCCTTGCAGATTATAGCTAACATCCCCAAATACAGTCGGTCTCTCCTTCCAGCCTGTTGTCTCAGAGGTAAGCCAGGCTTGCATGCATAAACCATCCATGAAATCTCTTCAAGGGTTTTTATTTGATCTGACTTCATGGAATTGATACTCACAGTAGTGATGTAGCTCCAGTCTGGTTTTCCTAACTTCATATCACGGGAAAAACTCCTAATCAAATTCGAAATGACTTTAACCATGTTTTGTCTGCCTGCGCTTATTTTTCGCAAGGTACTGAACCACATAAAAGTGCCCCTGTCAAACCTTTGCTTCTGCTGCTTTGAAAACAACTGGATCTATTTAGGCTGTGGATCCACTTCACATGTCTAAGCCAGGACATGGTAGCTGCCTAAGAGGGGGTTGCTGCCACTTCACACAATGCCAAAGCAGACCCTGTCAGAGAGGTGCTGCCCAGCCGGATTATGTGTTATCGAGTTATTAATGAGAGGCTCTGTTCTCTCTAACCCTTCCCCCTTTTACTCCCTCTTCTCCTTCCTCATTACTTTACCAACTGCCTCCCATTGATGCAGGCTTGGACGGGGACGAGTGGGAAGGGGAAAGGTTCCGCAGCGCGGTGGAACATTAAGAGTCTTGAGTCGTCCAGAGAACTTGAGTTCCCTTTGTGCACTTAACCAGGGTTCAGTCAGAGCCCGTACACCTCCGCCTGCTGGTGTTGAATACACGAGGCAGAAGGGTGGGGAGAAGTTAGATGGCGCATTCTCCACTTCTGCCTCTTCACACAAGTGTGTGATGGGGTGTGACGTTACACTCTAGCTGTTGCTGTGGTTGTTCTGGGCTGTTATCTGCTGTGGCATCATATGGAATGACTTTTTATCAAATTGCAGTGGCACTTTTGTCTGAACCACCGAATCACTTGGAACAGCACGGAATATGACATTGTCTCTCAAGAGCAAAATTACTAGGATAGACAGTTGTGTTCTGATAGTCTACACAAGAATATATCAAAGTGCTACTTTTACCAAATGAATCTGCCTATATACTGTAATTGAATGTAAATGCTTGCCAAATACTTTGATTCTTGTCTTAACATTGTTTTATTCTATGGTTTTACCAAGCAAAATACTTTCACTATTTTGCTAGTTAAGGCTTTCTAACAGCAATTTAGATAGCTATTTTTGAAAATTGCCTCTTGCTAAAGAAACTTTATATATTATTAAATTATAGGATCCAAATTATCAATACAATATTAATTCATTGTATGTGATTATTGCTTTCGTGCGTGCCTGTGCATGTGTATGTGTGTGTTTTATTCTACATTATGTCTTTGCTCAGATCCATGTTGGTGGCAGGTCCAGCCAGGAGACCGTTAGAGGTGAGGGCAGCAAAGGAGGAGAGGAGAGAAGGGGATAAAAGGGAGCCATGGAGTGTTTGATGGAGATTCCAGCTGAGCAAACAAAAACACAAAGAAACACCACAAACCTGAGGGTGTGGAAAAATGCGCGAATCTGGTAAGAGGTCAGATTCCCCACCGAAACTAATTCAATTTCGAAAACTGTAAGAAAACACTCGGCGCAATGGACTTGTGGCTACGGACGCGTTGATTCTCAAATGGAATGGGAGATGGTCATCCGCATCTGGCGCATTCTTGTTCAGTTACGCGTCAGCACATCTTTGGGTAGTGGGGAGGAACTAACTAACTCAAATGAATGGAACGTATATAGTAGTTACACAATCGAAAATCGATTTCGCATGTCAAGGCCTAGGCTACTACTCGCTGTTTCCACACTGCAGTCCCCTTGTACAGCTACACAGCCAGAAGCAGAGCTTGTAGCCGCGGTGGGCGCTCGGGCGGTGGTCGGTCTGCTCGCCTCTGCTAAAGACATTAGTGCTACATTCTGGGAGAATGGGGAGTCGCATAGACAGCGCTCACTTCTCTAAATAAACATTAGTTTTAAAAAGTTTGGCCCCTCGACCCCAGCATGATCGCATTTCACTCTGGATAGTAAACTTCATTTTTATCGCGAGGTTTCCCATTCTTTCCGAAAACAGACTCATTCGAAAATGTATTATGTGTCAAGCTAAACAAAGTTTCTTTTTCAACTTTCACGGGTGGATTAACTCCTTTACGGTATTTTCTCTGGAAAATATACAATTCAAATAACAAATGTATTTTATACTGATTTACATATATATATTGTGAGATTCAAAACAATGTATTAACTGTCCCAAAATAGCGCGTAAAGTTGATTCTGTTGTCATTTTAATAAGTGATTGTGATTTATAAAGTAAGACATTTTAGATTAAGCAAAATCAACATATTAAAGAGCACAATTGTGTGTTTAAATACTTTGGCCTGGTGTCAACATTCGTTTGTTTTCATAATCTGTTCAAATTTAAATTGGTCTCTACATAAAAAAAATATTAGCTTAGTTAATAGCTATGTTTGAAGATCTCGATTATCAATGTTAAAGAATTACACTTACCAGGAGACATATTGCTCAATAAAAAAATAGTTACTGTATATGCTTTTTTATTAATATGTATTATTGATTATGATTTTTCACAATTACAGGCATGTGAAACGCCATTGAGGTATATGAATGCATTTTCTTCCGTGGGTAACATGAGATGTAGGCCTACGCTTCCCAGCCATGGAAAAAAACATATCGTTTTGCCAAAGTAAACCTAAACACTAATAAACTGAGAATGTCGGTCATTATATGTAGGTTGACTAATTTCAGGTTGAAAAGGTTTGATGTGTTTTGCTTTTACCTATTTTCAAATATTGAAGGACTTTTCATCCAGACTCATGAGACTCCTGTTTTTCCAGATTCCATTTGCTTCTTTTTTGTTCCATGCACATGAACGCTTGGCTCGGTTTGTAAGTTAATCGATGTTCCCGCATAAAATTGACGTAGTATACTAACGTCTCAATGTCTACTTAAGATGGTTTCCTTAGCCATATATCTATGTGTCTGAGTTCGAGAGCGGCCAACAGCTGTGCCTCTCCATCAAAGCGCGAAGGTCGCCCTTTCATTACGTGGATATAGCGAAGTATCCAGCACTGCTCCTAAAAAACAACAACAGCTTGAAGGAACGACCCACTTTAAAAGGAAAATATGTTGTCATGGAGATAATAATTATATCAAAGAAGCATAGCAATGCTACGGTATAAGGAGCTAAGGCAACAGACATGCAAGTCAACGGCGGGCTGAATCTGGACCTGTTATCATAGTGGTGATCGGTTCACATTAATATCCACTGTAATTAATCCCTGTGTTCTCTGTGTGTGTGGGTGGGGGTGTGTGTCTGGGGGGGAGGGGGTATTCCGGGCCAGCAGCAGGTGTCCGTCAAGGTGTCATACAGTGTCAAAGTCGATGAGGCGAGCGCTTCCAAAGTTAATATTTTGCTTCCAGAGATGAGGGAGTTCACTGTCTTTGCTTTATTTACACATTCTAAATTAATTAAGCATAGGATTCCTCTGTCCACTGCAAAAACACGGAGGAACAGAGAAGGTCCTGATTTATTGTAGCACTTGGTCCACAGCTCCTCTCCTCCAGGCCTCGGGGTGCCTGGGGACCCGGCCAGGAATTCCTGCTCTATGAGGACCGCAACGGACCTCTTCTCTGCCTGCCTGTACTTAACAATAGCACAGAATACACAACCCAAAGTGAAATATATTGTTGTTTAATTCTATTCTTATAAAATGTGTTCACGTAGTTTGCTGTGTTAATAGCCTGTTGGAATGTAGGTTCGATGGAACAAGAAAAGGCCTACGCTGAATAAGGGGAATACACTACTCTACCACTCAAAATTCAAACTCTACATCCCAAACCCAAGCGCTCCGCTCCACTCACTTGGCGGTCCCACCCCAACGCGAGGTCAGCTGGCGCTCAACGCAGTCATTGCTCTTTATCCTGGTACCCCCACTCGTGGAGAAAGCTTCCCTCTGATGCTAAGACAGCCGAGTCCCTCATGCCTATCTTCAGGAAACAAGGCGATGTGAAAAATATTTAGTTCCCTGAACCAGGCAGTTTCTCAAACCTAATTACTTTTATTTGATTGACTGAAAGTTGATACTAGCACTGACATGAAGCAGCTTATTAACTTTTTTGCGAACAAACTGACTAATTACAAATGTGTGGTTGTATCAGATGGCTATCATATTTTAAGATTAATGGACTTATTTTAAATGTTGCTAAATTACTAAATTGTTAATGTAAAATTGGTCACACCTGCGTCGACGCTATAGCCTACTTTTTTGAAGCATTCTTTTAGTTTAAAATGGAGTCCATGAAAAAGATAGTCGGGCGTCGGACTGCCAACAGGTGTCCGCTCAACAAACTTCATCTCAGTCTCTATTTAAATATCATTCTTTGTTTAAGAGACCGACGGAAATGTTATGAAAATGCTGTAATCTCAGACGTGCTAGGCCAAAACATGATAATATAAGAACTGTTATTGATTTAGGAACATTTTAGGCTATATTTGAATGTGTGAATATGTATTTATTATTATTGCTATAATGCTAGTATATATATAATTTTATATTAGAAATGATAGGTTTTAATATCGTTTTAGCCTATTATTTTTAGGCTAAAACAATCCCCCATGCCCGTTTAGAATATTCACTATTCTGCCCCTATAATGTTGTATAATTAACCTTCAACATGTCTTACAGAGACTGGTTGAGTCCTCGGCAAATCACATTACAGTATCAAGTTAAAAACTATAACATTAGCCTAAATAAGTCCTTTTCCAAACTGGACGCTCTGTCAAACACAGTAGGGTTCATACCCATGTAAATGACTCGATACCTCACTCAAGGCATTATAATCTACAATACACATCTTGATGCGCCTAATTAACAAGTCGTTAGTGTCCTTCAGAGCACATGAGAAATTGATTGGTACAATTAGCATATGAGGGAGAGTGGGATATGGAAGATTTAAGCTCAACGATTTCATGTAATCCCCAGCCGGCTATGCTGCCCGCGTCCTGAGGGAAGGTGAGGCTAACAAAGGTGCTTTATTCCAACTCAGCGCCTCTCTAAGGAAATAAATCTACCTATAGGCTAGTATACCTATTTTTTTGATTGGCAGGTTTCTCTCACTATGACACTGCACAAGTCCTTTGTTCAAAGTATCAAAAGTCAAAATACCGAAATATGAATGGTTGGTTATGTCAAAGTAGATTAAATTATATATTTATTTGTATAGGCTATATTTGTTTGTATTTCTTAAAATATTTCCTGTTGTGGAGACAACTCGACACGCAGTGTTTGCGATGACTACAGGAACTCTGGTACTTTAGAAGAGTTCTTGGAAGAGCCTTTAATTGTTCAATGCAGAAAGGGGTTGAGGAACCATTGACTGGAGGCATGGCTTAGTAGATGCATGACTACAGGGGAAATCTTGTTTTTGGTCAACTGTTCGAATAAAACGTTCCTGACATTTGTTCTGTTGTTTTAAAATATATAACTTGTTAAGGTTTAACATATTTTGTAGCTACAATGAGACCAACAAGCGGTGTATTAGTTCTTCATCACAAAGCTGGAAGAGTTAACACTTCACTACATGTAATGAACAATCTTAATGTTATATTTTTAAATATGTAATATACATACATGTACTGCATTAAGGAACATTTTAATTTGTGGTCGGCTACTTTACATGATGAACCGGAATTACATTTAAACTAACAGGTGGCATAAAATAACTGAAAAGGATGCTGACAGTAGCCTACGGCTCTAATCTGAACCCCTCCCATCCCAAAAAGGAACCTTTTCATAAGGGTTTTTGGACGACTTTTTTCATGGGGGTTATTCAAGTAACCTTTTTGAACTAGAAAAGTTCGGCCAGCGGGGCAACCTAAATGTAATTCCACGTACCCTCTGTAAATGTAATTCCACGTAGGCTATACATAATTTATGCGCGTTATCGGCAAAACATTGCAATAATTAATACCTATATCTAATCCAATACAGTAGGAAATTGGTATTTATCATGTTACTGTAGGCCTATCTGTAACACAAACTGACTGGACACTTTGATCAAAGGCACTGCGGTACCCCAGCAAGGAAACATGCCAATCAAAACTAAATCTGTATAAAACCATACAACATGTCTTTTATTCAGAAGGCTTAGTTATTTTGTTGCCATGTTTAAAAACAATTCCGTGGGCCAAGACACAAGTCTGTAATTGTAAGACAGACGACTGTCGCACAGTGAAATTAAGAAACAAATTATGTCCAGAGACTGTGTGTGGTCCTTGTGAAATAACTACGCCATATGTAGAAAAAACGGAATGAAAATAGTGCAATAACTATGCGATACCAGTTGTATAACATAGCATACGATTAAATCACTTTTGTGTGATTTGACTTTTTACTGAGGCTATTGTTATTTTATTGTGGGTCACTTTAAAGAGGAAGCGAGTCACCTTTTCTTCCGCACACTATCCTTTGAGGATCAGTTCTTTTTTGGTTACAGTATGTTGCCGCTCGAGGCTTTCCACAATGGTGCATGGAATTGATCTCTTCATGTAGGGAAATATGCAGTATATTCCTCCAAACGATATTATACGATATTAACTTTCATATCCAATAGCTTTATATGACCATATATATATATATATATATATATATATATATATATATATATATATATATATATATATATATATATATATATATATATATATATATA
>JACXGI010002302.1:0-54849 GCA_016801175.1 Esox masquinongy | reverse complement strand
ACGCACAGACATAACCCATTTGAGGCCGTCCCATTTGAAAAGTATTTACAAATATACTCATTTCCACCATATAGACGTGGCGGTTTAGGCTATTTCTCCCAGTGGTTGTATACTTTGCAAAATAAACGCGGGGCGTATAATGACTCCAATAATTCATAATATATGCATTTTTTACACAATATTGCATGTTTATTTAAGTTGTGATATAACGTGTTTTGTCTATCAGTTGTGTTAATTGGTCACTTACAATATTTGGAGGATAATTAATGAACATAGCCTTTGCTTGTAGGCCTAAAATAGATAAAGTATCAATATATGTACTTTAGGTCTACATGCAGAGGCTATGTTCATTATTTATCTACCAAGTCCTGGAAGTCACAATCGAGCCATGGTCTGTAAATTCTACTGTAGAGTGCCAACGAAGACACCACACTATACACCATGCGTACATTTAGTATTGTTTTCTTCCCTACATCAAATTCTTCTATTAACACGCTGTCAACAAAATGTGTAAAATACTGTATGAAATTAGTCCACGTTTATCTCTTCTTGTTGAGCTGAAGGGTGAAGGGGGTAGAACAGGGGAGTCAGCCCTCCCCACCCTTTATCTGTAATATTCAGCAGTAAAGAAAATATTTTTTTTAAACACCCCACCAAGTAATTTAACAATTTGCACACAGACATTGTCCTTAAAAGAGGCTTTTACACACCCCCCCTCCCCGCCTAGGAACATGTGCTTGGCCGACTCAGAAATGGAATCATCGTCTGTTTTGTGTACTGGGCCGAATCCCGCTGCCTCTTTTGTATACGTCCCGGGCGAACACTGATGACATGAAAGCGGACAACCGCGCGCCTTTTGAGAAGGTCCCTTTTCAGAGGCAAAATGTGTGTGGCTTGTCTCGGAGGGGACCCCTCGCTGGGGGCGTATTGAGGCCCTGGCCACTGGGTCTTCAGTGACAACATCAACAAACGGGCAAAAAGACGTATTATCTTGGATTAGGATCCTGATGAAATGCTGCTACAAATTAGCAACGAAACCCCAATAGATTGTGGGTATCCATGTAGAACGCGCACATTCAATTACAGGCTTACAAAACCCTGATGTTCTCATTCCTTTAGCCTTTTGTTACTTGTCAAAAAACGAGTCTATTATAAACGTCCTAAGAGCCACACAAGAGGACTAGGCCTACATATTCATTCTTCTAGAATATTTCTCACAGCAGAATGTGGGAGTTCAGATATTACAAATCTGGAATTAGTAGGCTATAATGTGCATGACTTTTGTCGTTCAACTTGTTAGATTCACTGCTTATGTATAAACGGATGGAAGGGCTTCTCTTGGTGATTTTTAAAACGATAACAGACTAGTAAATGCTCTTAATTACTGCAGATTACACGCAAGATTCACCAGAGATTTGGACCTCAAAGCTGCTTAAATTATGTATACTCTTAACCGTCTCCAAGACCTTTTCCCAAAGACCTTCTTATTGAGTTCAAACGGGGCCTACAAACACTGAAGTTTGACCTCAGGTCATTTAAATTAAATACGCTAGATAACTGCAAAACACCAGTTCATTCTATATTTATTCTATTTTTAGGCACTCTAAGGATTTTAATTTGAGCTGACCTATGTGTGCAGGCAAAAAACGTTCCAATAAACAAGTTAACGGAAGTTTTTTTAATTCACAAACATTTATTTTCTTGTAATTACAACAAAAATGACCTATGAACAATACGTGTCTCTGTCTATACACATAACATACATTTCACATATTAATTTCAATGAAATAGATAAGAACGAAAGCACAACAGTTTAACATGATGAGAGGTAATGCGCTTTACACCAAAACCACACAGAACATAATAACTATACAAATTCACCACAACACCGCTGTAAGAGAACCAAGGGTAGTGGGAAAGATTAGATTTATAATTAATAACTCCCCTTGTCTCAATGTGCTTTCTAACATTTAAAACCTGAGTTTACGGTCTCGGTAGCCTATTAACAGTGCTTTATCTCACAACGCACAATATAAATCAAAATAAAAATCTCAATTATATTTAAGAAACAATGACATATACCCGCAGAGTGAGATTCGAGATATTCATTCTGCGTTAAATTAGCTGGCTCTTTGCTCTAGATAGGTGAGGGCGTAGGCCACTGCCAGCCAAAGAATATACTTAACATTGGCTTAGAATTAGTGTTCTGACTTCATCATGCCTCTTCCATTTATTGTATCCTGTACATATTTACAATCTATAAATATACTTTTCACGTTCCTCTCTTCGATCGAATCTAAGAAATACAATGGGAAGAGCCACACTCTCCATTCTCAAAGAATGTTTATCCTACCTTCACATAAGATGACAGAACCGTAATGGGTTATTAGGATTTCTGCGAGATTTGTTTTTGCTGCCAGTTAAAAATGACAACTGTTAAGATTTGTAGTTTTGCTGGAGAACGTCTGTGAGACAGGCTGAAGCATGTTTTCCTGCGAGAGGTTCAAGTGATTCGAAGCTGAGGCGAGTGCAGGATTCAACATGGCCAGGATCTGAGCCTGACTGTTGCTGTGGCTGCCCGATTGTGCGCTGTACGGGGAGGCCACAGAGTTAGCACCGATGATATTGTCTATAGAGAAAGAGGGTCGAGCTGTAGTGTTAGTGTCCGTCTTGAGGGCTGCCAGGCCGGGCAAGGTCGGGCTTAGTTGAGGGTAAAATGGCTTTCGTAAGTCAGTCCCTAATAAAGAGGGCAAGGGATGTGGCGTGGGGAATATTGAGGCTGACGAGGGGAGTCCACAAGTTGTATTCTGGAAAGGGAAAGCGCCTGCTGGGAGGTGCGGATGATAGGGGTTATGTGCATGGAAGTTTTGCAGCTGGAGTCCATAGTTGTACCCATATGGGCCGTATCCAAACCCGGGCAGGAACCCCCCGGCGTCCCTGAGAATTTCGTTGGCTTGGTGCCTCTTGAACCGCTTCCTTCTGCGTAAAAAACTCCCGTTGTCGAACATGTCGGCAGACTCCGGGTCGAGGGTCCAGTAGTTGCCTTTTCCGGGGTTGCCAGGTTCACGTGGGATTTTGACAAAGCAGTCATTAAGAGAAAGGTTGTGACGAATGGAGTTTTGCCAAGCAGGGAATTTTTCTCGATAGTATGGGAACCTGTTGCTGATGAACTCGCAGATCTCGCTGAGAGTGAGGCGTTTCTTGGGACTCTGGAGAATAGACATGGTGATCAGGGCTATGTAGGAGTACGGGGGCTTGACTAGAGCATTCTTACCAGGCTTATCTCCTAGCATCGCCCCTGAATCTCCACCAACTCCAACCTGGTCAGCCGGACACTCAGAGCTGCTGAGGCCGGGAGAGGTACCCCTCTCTCCTGCGTTTTGAGACAAATTGTCGTCTGAGTCATTGTCCAGGAAATCGTGATGAAGGTATTTACCGTCCTTGCCAACGGAGATGTCTCCCCCAACCACATCTATGTCCACATCATCAGACAAAGCAGAGTTGTCGGACATATCCGTCCCTAGAGTCATCCTCGAATAGAATGTTTCGCTTCCCCCCTCGCGTGCTGAACGGAGTCTTTTTAGCTCCCACGCTGGGTGTATAGGCTACTCAGTCCGTGCGTAAAGCACCCTCCCGCGCTCCTCGGTGGACTTCAACGAACTCCTGTTTACTTCGACGAGCTGCATAGAAACATTATTGAAATATAAAAGAACTATACCAAGTTTAAATCCAAGTGTAACGCCACTCCAACAAGTTGGTATGGGGGCTGTAGTGCCTTTCAGCGAGTAAAAAACTCTCCGGAATTTAAGCGCAGGAAAACAAAGCTATTGGAAAAGTCATGCATCAGTAAGAATATGTACTTGAGGACCACTACAAACCTACATACATTATGTTTCTTTCTTTCACGCAGTGGTGTTTTAGGTCGTTCGTTTACTGTTGCAGGGCTGTATAAATATCTTTGCGCACAGGCACGGCGCAAGGATCCTGCGTAAGCTTCATACTATCTCCCTTAATAGCCCGCAAAAGCTATTTATTCGGCCTTCCACATCACGTGGTCACTGTGACCAGGAAATGAAGGAAAGGGCAAAGGGAAGGATGGATAGACAGACAAGCGGAGGAGATGGTGAATGCGCTGTCTTACACCTTTTTTTGGGTTAACTATGCGCATCTTCTAAATAGCCAATGCAATATCATATTTTTGGAGGATTTATGTTTCGGGAATATATGATAGTTATATAAGTGGATTCATTCAGTTCTCACTTGAATTTAATAAAGACATTATGGTTATTACAGTCTAAGCAATCGCAAAATGCTGACGTGTAAACATATCGTGAATACTTTGTTTTCCATTTGGTATTAGGTATTTCTAAAACCAAAATACTGATTTAAAAGACAATCTTTATTTATATACATAAAAAATATCAATGATAGCTCAAGTTTTAAAAGTTCGAATATGGAGGCTATTGTTAATTATCGTTACTAATAATTAAAGAGGTATTTTTCTTTTCTATGTTGGTATGGTCTTTGTCAATAGTTACATTTTTAACCCTTCATTTGAACTTAGATTACCACATGTGCAATTGCCAGGTATAGTAATTTTAATTTAATTATAAATGTTATCAAAATATTTAAATATTATAATACTGCAACCCGTACCCAGCCAAGACATAGATCATTATTGTTAGTGATATTATTAGTAATGTCATTATTACTATTTATATTACGGATTCCAGTGAGTTTAAACTAACGAGTTTAAACAATTCTGTCCAAGTAAAATTAAGGGGAATAGTGGGAAAAATTAGAATGTTATCGAAAAGGAGATTCCCTCAATTTCAGTTGGATATATGGTATATTAATTATATTTATATATGTATGTAGATGTGTGCATGTGTGTGTTTGTATTTTTATTGTTCAATTAAAACATGACGCAGACGAACTAATGCTCAGAAGAGACAGACAAGTACATATTATTATTCCGAAAACAAATGTGACAACTGAAAACTGTGACAACTAAGAATCTCTCGTAAAAAATAAAATAACATAATTGATACTGTGCAATAATAATAATAGTCGCGCTGGAAACATGACAAATATTTATAATAAAATCATTGTTTAATAATTCGCCATTAATTTCAGTGGAGAAAGGTAGCAGGATCCATTGCATTCAGGTGACAGTTTTTACATCACCGGTCAGTTCTCACGGGTTTTATGTTTTACTTTTCAAGAAGTCAAATTGCATTCTATCCAGATTTTCTACATAATTCACATATAGATTAACACAAAGAATGCTTCTGCAACCTGCTCCCATTCGTCTTCGTCGAAAGAACAGATGACATTATATGTAATATGTATGTGGGTCTATGTGTTACACCACAAGAGGGGAGGGAGGAAAGCTTTCATTCCAGTTCATTATGTTGCAGAAACATGGCGTTATAGTAATATATATCCATCAGCACTTCGTCTGTGTCTGCTCAGGATCATCAGTTAACTGTAGCATTTAACATGCTAGGCATTGCCCAAAGCCCAACGGAAACATTACTGACAATGCTTTGGTTAGGATAATATTGTTTTCTTTTGTTTGTATCATCCTTAGTCGATATGCCGATATTTGAATTAGCCCATGATGATTTCTCCGACACAGGCTCAAATATCATTGGAAAAATTTAAAATCAGAAGCAACCTATTTATTAAGCAATCCACAAATCCATTACCTGGGATGGCGTTTTTTCGCACATGCAAATGTTTTCAGCATAATAGTTTGAATTGGAATTGAACCTGAGCTTGGTTTTAATTGCAATTTAACAGGTTTTTGATATTTGTTCTGTTCTAACTTAGGTAGATCGCGGCTGAGCTGTAACCGTGGAGGTCTATCATATATTACCGATAGGAACGATCTTATCATTTGTCATTTATGTAAACTTAATCAGTCAGTTAGCCTATTACAGAACCCGTACCCATCCTAAATCCTACCCGGACTTGGGCATCTAGAGCCGGCCTGTCAGCTGGCAGCGGCTACATTGCTCACATCGCTGAGCTGAGGAACCAGACAGCTGCATGGAAGCAAGGCTCAATGTCGCAAAAAAATATGACAACGCTCTCTCGATGCCTTAGACTTCAGTACACTTTTCGAGAAATAGAATTACGCATATTCAATGTCTGTGTGTGTGTGTGTGTGTGTGTGTGTGTGCGCGCGCGCGCGTGTGTATGTATGTGCGTGTGTATGTGTGTGTGTGTGTGTGTATGTATGTGCGTGTGTGTGGCAGTCTCGTCTCTATGTGCAGTCCAACACAGACAAGACACTGACAGAAGCGAATGAGTTGGAAAACCCTTGTTAAGTGCGCTCACATCTTGGTTATTATTACAATGCCTGGTCCAGACATGTATTAATAGAAAATATGTGGGAAAGGCTGATAGCAATGTCGGATTCCACTGTACGTCTGTAGATATTAAAACACATTTGAAAATCACATTGTTTGTATACAGCTTTTGCCGGAATTAAACAACTGTGTTTAACTGGATTGCTTTGGGCTATCGACTGCCAACCCAATATAATTGTTTGTGCACTTATTCACGACATGAGAAGTCTGAATACTATGTATTGCATGACCCCTAGTGGACAAACTGAATAACTCTGTATGTGTTAGTGGCACAAATTCAAGCCACAAATGCATACAGAGAACTTTTCATTTAGACCGAAAGGTGTCGCTACAGTTACAGACCTACCTGATTGAGGTCATCTCCATTATCTAAGAAGGGTGCGAACTAATTACAATCAGCCTACGGGAAGATTAGCATAACACGGGTGTATGGATTCAACTATTCAAATACATGTAGGCCCGTGCATGTAATGTATTTTTGAAGTTAGATAGGCCTTACCACTCTGGCCTTACTGCATAGAAAGGCCTTACCACTCAAAGGCCTTGAAAAGTGTAACTCTCGAGTTTGTTATTCCAAAGGGAATGTGAAATACATCCGATTTTAAAGGCATGATACCAGAGGTCATTTGAAATATTCCTGATATGGGATATTTCTTTGATGTTTTTTTTATTATATTTGTGTGTGTGGGGGGGGGGGGTGGAGCAATAATGGCAGTGCCAGTAGACTGTCAAATAGACGTGGAGACTATACGCACGCTGACTGAGGCAAGCCGTGCTGGCCTGACCCAATGTAATTTCCAAAATGTAAATTATTCACCAAAACATCCACATAAAATGACAACAGCAGCGACGCACATCTGTTTTTAATGTTGTTTAGTCTTTAATAAGTGTAGTCATAAAACCGCTTGGTTTACATTCTTCTTGGTGAAGTCCATAACTTGCGCGCGAACATGGTTTCATTTATGACTATTGATTATGATATATATATATATATATATATATATATATATACACATATATATGGAATCCACTCTTTCAGTCTTTCAAGTTTTTTTTCATTGACTAAGTAATGAAGGTAGTATTGTTACCTATAAGAGTCAGCGTGGAAGCTCACACATGCACCTATTCACATTAATTAGTAAATATGTGTTTTGGTATATGAGAACTGGTTTTAAATTGAACAGTTAAATATTAATGGAATGTATAATCCTATTTAAAAATGGAGGTATGTGAGTAATTATATAGGCATAATTCAATTAAACAGATGCAAGCAACAAGACAATGCTAACCAAAAATGTATTTATTACACCAAACAAATCAGTAAATAACAATGTAGGTCTATTCAGCTAGACCTGATTCACTTAGAAATAAAATATTTACATATCACAAAATATAAGTATCATGTACAGTATATATGGCTAATTATATTGTTTGAGAACTGTACTTTTTGACAGATGACAGTGACATGTAAGCTTCAATAACTGGAATTTTCACTAACAAGATGCAGGTAGACCACAAGACACATTAACCAATTGCACATATAAAACTGTCATGGAATGTAGATTTGTATTTCAATCAAAGAAGCAGTTTCACACATATTTAAAATGGAATGTGTTTGAGGCTCTACGTTGTTTGTCTCTAAGGAACAGTTTGTCACATATACCTATCTAGTCCTGACGCAAAGTTGGTTTGTCTCATGTAAGAGTTGTTGTAGGAGTTCATTGGGTTGGAGAGACCCAATAGTTGCTCTGTGTGTTCTGCGCAAGAACCGGAACGCACTGCGGGTAGAGACAGCCGGTTCCCGGTGCAGTACACCTGTGCGCTGCCGGGAGAGAAACTGGACTGTGTCATGGAAGGCAGGTGGGGAGGGGAGGCCGAGGAAGAGTAAGGATATCCGGGTGCCAAGTTTGAGGAGAGTCCCCCACCACCTCTGCTCAGCGTATTCCCAGAGGAATTTACAGTCTGCGTCTGGAAGCAGTTCGAGGGGTCATTGCCAGTAAGGGAGCAGTTAGAAGACATGTTGCCCAGGTCTCCAGCGCCTAGCCCAAGCGTTTGTGGGTTGATCTCTCCTCCCTGCATCACAGACTGCTGGTTAATGATGTTGTCAATGCTGAACATCCTTGGTTGTCCTTGACTCACTCCGGCAGAAGTTTGATAATGATGCAGCATCGCCGGGTGGGGGGACCCGGCCAGCTGTGAGCCGTAGCCCGATCCTATTCCTGGGTATATGGTGTTAGGGTATGCGGGTCTGCCCATAGGTGTGGGAGTGAACGCACTAGAGCTTTGCATGTAGCCAGGGTATGTGCTTACGTCAGTGCGCTTGAATCTTTTCCTCCTCCTCAGGAAACTACCGTTGTCGAACATGTCTTCAGCAGCTGGGTCTAGAGTCCAATAGTTGCCCTTACCCGGCCTTCCAGGTTCCCGGGGAATCTTGACAAAGCAGTCGTTGAGGGTCAAGTTGTGGCGTATAGAGTTTTGCCACTTCTTGGAGTTCTCTCGATAAAAGGGAAAACGTTCCATGATGAATTTATAAATACCACCAAGGGTGAGCTTTCTCTCCGGAGAGTTCGCGATTGCCATGGCTATGAGAGCGATGTAACTGTATGGTGGTTTCCCTCTCTGAACAGGCCTTTTCCTGCGTCTACTCCCTGTTGGTAGGTGCTCATCCGTTTGACCCGAAGCAGCTCCATCCTCTCGGTCTATGTTCGGACTAGTTCCCTGGGGCTCAGACTTAATCAGAACCCCGTCTTTGATCCGGGCCTGCAGCATCAGAGGCGGAGGCGGTAATGGGGAATCCAAACTCACGTTAGGCGACATGACCACCGGGCTGGCCGCCTCGGCTGGCGAATGCTGGGTCTCAGCCGTCATGTTACACATGCCCGAAAAGTAAGAGAAATTTGCAAGATTCATAAAAAATAATGTTTAATGTATAACTGAAATGAAATCGTTTTTTTCTTTCTTGAAATTAGACCTTAAAAGATGCTGCCACCATAAAGTAATAACGATTGTAATGTGTTGTCCAGAGACAGTGCGTTTTTGGGTTTTTCCCAATGTTAATTTTAGTCCCTGTCCCCCTCGTCGTCAATGAGCCTTCTGTCTTGCCAGGTGAGTGGCGTGAAGTGTTTTATAAACTAGGGTTCGGGTGACGACACTGTCTACCATATGACGACGAATAGGGGGGGTTGCTGCCTGCTACTGCCTTCCTGGACAGAGCAGGATTTTTTGGGGGGGTGGGGGTATTCTGTCTAAATCTATCTATTAGCGTTAAGGACGCTGCACTGTATCCAGACTCTTAGAAGAAATAACAGTATTATACAATATTATTGCCAGAATATAATAATATAATTAATTATTAATCTTTTGTACATCGTCCCACATTCTCAATTTTGTATTTTATCATCGTGAACTATGCCAGTTACAGTACATTACAACAGATAGAACACGTATGTTTGACGTAATGTAAAATTGGAATGCATAGCCAACATCACTTTCAAGTAACCGGATGAAGCAGCCAACTTGCACGCCAGATGCTACAAAGAAAACTCAATACAGTATTAATGTAAAACGTTAAGACTGTTAATTGTTGACACAGTGGAAGAGTTTCAATTAAAAGTTATTATGTGAGTGATGACTGAGGGACCAGGTAGCTCTCCCTCCCTCTATTCTCTCCATGTGTCTGTATGAGTGTCTCTGGGTTAGCTACTGCTGTGTATATCTAGGACAGAAACAACATGAACAGAGCTGCTGCTCTATGGGATTCCAAACCCAACGCTCAATCCACCAATTGAAAAATAATAACAACCCATTAAAAACAAGCAATTGAGCTGTGAAAGCTTTTGGGGAAGAAAAGTAAATATCCCTTCATTTCATTAGGAGTTTTGGGGATTCATAATCAAACACTCCTCAGGGCAGAGGGAAAGTGTTATGTTCGGGACTTTGTAGTAACAACAGCCAACTGCACAAAGTCACCATACAGACAAGCCATGAAAACACCATCACATGATATCACTCCTAAACGATTGTTTGGTTAAATTGGGGGGTGCTACTTTAATAACCCAATCAAATAGACACAGGATTGATATACTATATTGATATACTTTTTTCTCATAAAAGCAATTAACTGAAATATCACATTTCATTTGATTTACATTTGAATAATTCAGCAGACACTCTTATCCAGAGTGACTTACAGAAGTATTAAAGGTTTTGTACCCTGGAGTGCCTTGCTCAAGGGCACAATAACAGATTTTATTTGACCTTATCCTGTCAGTGATTTAAACCAGCTATTTTATGGTTAGTGTCCTAATGCTACAGCCACTACACTATATGCCACTCTTCTTTTCAGACGGAGGTCATACATTTTGGTGGCTACAAAAATAAAAAGATTTTATTTATCTGAGTGTGTGTGTGTGTGTGTGTGAGAGAGAGTGAGAGAAAGAGAGAGACAGTGTGAATGATGGTCAGCGAGACACTGTGTTCAAAGCAAAGGTTAAACCAACAGGGCATATTCACTGGCTCTCTCACAGGCTGATATGAAAGAAATGGTGTAATGAATCAAACCAAAGTCATAAACCATAACCTAACTCCATTCTAGACCCCTCCACACCGCTCCCGACTAAGCCCTCCCAACACAAAGTCTGCTGCACCCCCCAGCACCCACCCCACCCACAGCTCAGACGCACTAAGCCCAGCTAGCCACTCACAGCCAGTGGCTAACAGCTTCAGACAGGCGTGGGAGCAGGGGTGTATCCAAGCAGGATCTGCCCCCAGAGCTGCCAGGTCAGGCAGGACAAACAGGGGCTATGGCCAGGAAACAGCCCCTCTGCCCTGGGGCCTACGGCCTCACAGTAATCCCTGTACCCTCCCACCTCCCCATGCTCACACACACACACACACACACACACACACACACGCACACACACACACAGTCTGCCCCTTCACAACCAACAGATTGCACCAGTGAACTCCAGGCCCTATGATGGAGCAACAAATGTAAATACAACATGAAGGTATTTATCAAAAATGAAATTTCAATTGAACACGAATTAGGGTGGCAAATTGTGACAAGAGTATTAATCCTTCCATTTAGAAAGCTGTATCAGTCCGTGTCCTAATGTGGCCCATCGGCCTAAACCGCTGCCTGTTGCACATGTACTGCTGCAGCATGAGCATGAATCCAGCCACAGCACGTTTAGCAAACCTCTAACTTCTAGCTCCTCCTACTGTCTCTGTCAAATTAAACATAAAAATGCAGAGAAATATATTTTAAAAAAAAAATGTTTCGTTCAAATATCTATGAATGACCGACTTTCCAGAAACAGTTAGAATTTTCATAGTTAGAAAGAGAATAATCTCTCTGTTTCTCTCTTTCTCTGTGGGAACACATTTAGCCACAACACATATGTCCCTCTTCCTCTCTTTATAGGAAACAGAGGAAAAGAAGAAAGAAAGAGAGAGTTGCTGAGTAAACACTTGGAATCTATTCATTCGCGAAGCGGGTCCGGGGGGCGGGGGGGCATGAGAAAAAGAGAGGGAATGAAAGTGGGACAGAGAGAAAAAGAGAGAAATACGCACTAGAGAGAACACTGCCCCTTTTCTTGCTCAAGCTCATCAAGTACGGGCCAGGGCTCCTGAAAACACAGGGATTACCAGTACTGGGGCTCTCCTGGTCTGGCTGGGCCCTGCTCACTGCTGCACTGCACGCTACGCTGCCCTGCTATAGCACTACATAGGGTTCTCACACACACAAACACACCCTCTCTCACTCACTCTAACACACAAACACCCTCTCTTACTCACTCACACACACACACACACACACACATACACACACTCTCTCTCTCTCTCTCTCTCTCTCTCTCTCTCTCACTCTAACTCACATGCCCACCCTCTTTCACTCACTCTAACACACAAAAACACCCTCACTCACTCTGACACACACACACCCTCACTCACTCTAACACACAAACACACACACCCTTTGTCCCCCTCAATCTATCACACAGAAACACACCTTATAACACACTAAAAGAGCTGAATGTACAGAGTGCACACAGGGTCAGATAGAAGGCAAGATAAAGGACATCACTGTACTGCTGCAGTACCAACTTGATATGGAAATCAAACAAATGCTAACAAAGATTGTCAGTGCACTATAATGTACACTAATGTAATTCCACTGGCACATATTTGCTCAACTCGTGTTTTTTTGTTTTATTATTGCCACAGCAGCTGTCAACAGTATATTCAGACTTTGTCCCCGAGGTCTCTGTCAGGTCAGGAAACCCCCTGTGACAGGTATGACTCCTACCCTCCAGCACAGCTCTCACACACGACTCAGGAATGGACTACTGACACCAAAAATTAAGGTGACATCCTGTTTTCAGATAAGCAGAGCAGATGAACAATCAGGAGACAAGGTGGAAGAGAAAAGGGATTTAGTGAAGAATTTTTTTGATAAATGGCCATTATCAAATGGCCATAGCCTGTTGGTTGGTAGATTAGTTATATTTATGTTTTGAGTATGTTTCAATGTCACTCATTTGCCTTTCTATAAAGACTATATACAGCTCTGGAAAAAATTAAGGGACCACTGCACCTTTTTCTTTCCTTTCCAAAAAAGTTGAAAAGGAAAGTTTTGAGTGAGGAAGTGAGATGCGTTCAATTTGCAGTGGTCTCTTAATTTTAACCCTTCTGTTCCCCACTCAAAACCTTCCTTTTTGACTTTTTTGGAAAGGAAAGAAAAATGTGCAGTGGTCTCTTAATTTTTTGCGGAGCTGTATTTACCAATAAAGCTGTTTACCAATAAAGCTGTTTACCAATAACTTCCCTTAAGCTTACCAAGAAACTGCCATCCTCATGTTTTTCTATGATCTCAAATTACGGTTTTTGCCTATTGCCTACACACTGAAAGTGAATGCTTAGACAAAAGCATCAAAACCATAACTTTTGTAACCATGCACAAAAGTAGGCACAAAAGTACAAAAAAATTTTCTGCTTCACACTTTATTTGCAATTCTGCAACACACTTTGGAAAACACTACGCACTGTTTCTTACATTAAACACTTCATTCAAGAATGAAATCTCTTGCAATCATTCACAAAACACTTCTATTTAAAATGCAAAACATACCTGAAATTGGCAACAACAAAAAAACACACACACACAGACAAAAACACTTATACATTAATTGAACACCAACTAGTCTGAGCCTAAGCACTACAAATAGACCTCAGGTTAGCTTACCTCCTTTCTGGGAACTTTGCAAACATGGAGGCAGCGAGAGGAAGAGGAAGAAAGAGAGCGAGAGAGAAAGAGAGAGGGAGAGTGGAAGAGTAAGAGGACGAGGACGAGAACAAAGAAGGGGACCAGGAAATAGATGGAGACAAATTTCCAACGACATTAGGACCACTTTCGTAAACCATGTCATAAATCATGGCCTGACGATGAGGGAGGCAGAGAGTCCAGCCCAATCAGAGTCACTACACGGTAGCATCTATCATACGGACATTTAGACTGGAGAAAAGGTACGTGTTCAACTTTCTACACTAGACTGTACCTATGTAATTGTTGCACATCATTCTGCATCACTGTACAATACAATGGTGTCCCACAGTATTAGGTGTCTGCGACTAAGTGAAGAAAACAAATAGGTATAGTGCTGTGAAGTACATGTAATATCAGTGTTGATGTTACTGTGTACAGTTTGATAGTACAGTATGTAAAAAAGAACCTAACCAATGACATCATATTCTGGCATTTTCTACAGAACAGCCAGACAACCTCCTCAGGGTGAAAGGCAACATCTGCTCACCCATGGAACTGTCCTTTGGCAATGGCTCACCAACCACAATAACTTCAATTGTATACTTGCCTCCCTTACTCTCCATTTCTCAGTCTGATTGAGGAATTATTTTTGGCTTGGCATTGGAAAGTGTCTGACCACCAATCACCTGCCCTCTTGCCTCTACTGCAGGCAATGGAAGAGGCATGCGGAGACACTGAGGTGGATACGGAAGGGTTGGATACGGAACGCAGGGTGATATTTACCCCGTTGCCTAGCCAGGGATGACATATCCCATTGCCTAGCCAGGGATGACATTTTCCCGTTGCCTAGCCAGGGATGACATTGCCTGTGATGTGGATGAGGTGGCCGGACGCTAACAGAAGGCAGAATCCATGAACCATCCATCCAATCTTTTACAATACTATTTTTTGTTTACCATTGCACTGTAATCTTACGGTAATCATTTTTTTTTCTTTGAGTTTACAGTAACATTTTGTATTGATTACTGTACTGTAATTCTACTTTTCTTTGTGTGTTTTTGTTGTTGTAAAAACCTGCAATGGCAAAAAATAAACTGTATATATATTTTTTTCTTGATTTTGGAAACCAGAAGAGGTTCTCCTGAGGACTTTTGGGGGTTCCCCGTAAAATTTCAAGTTGAAGAACCCCTAAAAGAAAAGTTATAATTTATTTTTAGAGTTGCTTAAAACAGTAAAAAGTGATATGATGTCATACCCATGGTACATGTTCCCAGTAAGGCATTGGTTACAGTATATAAACAGCACGATGCATCACAGACTTCTCATTAACCACTGATTAGAAGCCCCCTGTTCATTATTCACTAAATATGTTATGGAATACATTAAGGATCGTGGATGACAGAATATCCTGGAGTCTCGTTAACATTCCCTTGATACTGGTTATTTAACATGGCAAACTAACAAAAAGAACCTAATAACTTAATGCTGTGAGCTTCTGTCTGTCTGGATGGGTCTTGTAGGCATTCACAGGGCCACCAAGAGGGCATACAACTGGATCATACTGAAACTGAAATATCCTCCGGGGGGGAAGAACAGGCTGGTTAGATCCTAAGATCTAATACTACCTTTTCCAAAATCAAATTCTGTACCTTTCTGTGAGATAAAAAGTCCCCCAACCTTTCTGCAAGCTGTGATGTAGCCAGCTGAAATGTGTTTGTGAGGGGCATTCCTGGGGGGACTATGTGTCCCAGACTGGAGGAGGATGAGTAAGAACTTTGTGGCAGGAGTGGAGGGGATGTGGGAATAAGGTTTAGCTTGGGTGGCTGGATAGACTTTGTGGGTGGGTGGGTGTATGTGTGTGAGAGAGTGTATGTGTACAAAGGGGGAGGGGTTGTTGACTGAAGATTTACAAAAGTAGCACAGCCTACTCGTGAAATGTCAGAATATATGGCTCTGAAATAGGTAGTTACATATTTCCACCATTTTATCAACCAATACATTTGTGCAGGACTAAATTAAGTATCAGTAAGGTGACGCAGGCAGATAAAACGTTAGACGTCAGAGTTTCAGGCCACAGAGGGATGAGAGAGAGCAACGCATTGAGAGGGGACAAGGAGTTTCTTTCAAACTCTCCGACTCACTCTTCACAGTGCAATCTGTCAACAGGCACTTTTCCCTCTCTCTCTCTTCAACGCACCCCATTGAATTCCACGCTATTCTCCAACTAAGAATTGCTATATTTTATTACCAACAATTTCAGACTACTTATTGTTTTTTATTGATTATTTGACTAAAGCGTCTCCATCCTAATTTAATAATTCTATAGTCTAGCTCTCATAGTTACAGTTTTGGAGAGTGTTGTCTTCTGTCAGTCAATATTCAGCATTATAATTTGTGGGACAGTCTTAAATTAGGGTGGTAATTGGTTACACTGTTCTGCAATAAATTACAAAATATTATAGTCTTTAATTATTATATATTTTTATATTTGGGTACATCTTTCAATTGTAAATCCAATAATACAAAGACGGCAACGTTCCGGCTCTGTCTTAGTAGGAATGATCTGGTGGCAGTTATCCGGTGGCAGCTTTTTGGTACGACATTCTAACACACTGTGACTTTGAGGTTGCAGCAGAGGACTCTTACTAGGATGAACCAATCATAGGACGAACCAATCATAGGACGAACCAATCATAGGATGAACCATTCACAAGTTTCACAGAGAGGAGTCTGAATCGGGTAAAGTCAAAAATAAACGGTAACACTAGACCGGCTATTCATGCTTATGCCAACTGTCAAAAAGCATAGGTAGTTAACACCAAAATGTAACAATAGTTGTCTCATTCCACCAAGAAGTACTACAAAACTAGCAGGCCAACCTGCATTGTAAAACTAAAACTAGCAGGCCAACCTGCATTGTAAGCCAAAGTGTCCATCCAATCTGTTAACAGCATCAAGCCATCCTTGAATTCATAAAAAGCAACATATACAATGAAGCTAATAACACAAAAATTTAAATACACCGAAAGTGGTGCAGCCTTGAAAGGAAGGTGTCCATCTTGTTTCCCCTTGGATACCATCATTTTGTTTTGTTAACCCTTTACTCCACCATACCTTCAGGCTGCAGTTATCTGCTATGCAGCTGTCTGGAACAGAGAACGAAACTCCGGGACAACAATGTTATATACAGTATTTATCATGTTTGCTTTCAAAAGGTCTAGCTAAATCATGTCAACACTAAAAGTTGGCAAATGCTGCATTTGTAATTTATTATTTCCATGCATGGATGACCATTGGAAATGTGCATTATACACATGCTGACACCAAATTAAGAGTAAATGTTTTGGAAAATCTGTCTGTAGTAGATCAAAATGTTTCTCTGCGATTCTACTAACCAACAGTAGCCAGCTAGCTTTGGTGAAAGATATTTAACTTTGTTTGGTGCACTATCTAGCAGTCTTAAGTTGTTTTATTGTTATTTCAGCCAGTTTTTACTGTTCTAGCAACATAGTAAGGCAAATTAATACAAAGAGCATTTTTTCATATGGAGCCTAACTCAAGGCACAGTGTTTAACACCATCATTCAAGAATGACCTATATTCATCCATCCTAATTGATTGAATGGATGTCAACCTTGCCTACTGTTATCACCCTAGAGATCGGCAGCAGCACCAGTCATTCACCTCAAAGCACCTCTTGGCCATGGCATTGGCTGGTGATGAGAGACAGACAGACAGTCCAGCAGTTACACCAACCCTGATCTTTTATTAGCCAGCGGGACCGAGGCAGTGATTACACACAGCCATCACACACACACAACACACCCACCCACTGACAGAAAAGATAGTACAAATTACACACATGTACACAAACAATTACAATGTCTTATCACAGCCTATACATTTACACTTGAGCGAACACACACAGGCTCACCCCAAATGAGAAGGAGGAACACACACCCACATACAGAGGGCCAAGCGCCAGACCAAGTGTTTAACCTTTATCTTTCCAAAACCTTATTAAAGCCAAAAGGTCAGCAGCAAACACGTTTTACAGGCAGGTTGTCTAGGAGAATCTCTGTACACCTAGCTAAATCTTCTGCACAACTGAGCAGAAACTAGTTGTGTTTTGTAGTTTATATGAAAACATCTGTTAACTGTTCAAATACTTGAGGTAATTAATTACATTTATTTAATATAGAATTTCAACTAAAAAGCTAATATTATAAGTCTCAGAAAAACTAACAACAGTTTAAAGTATTTTCAAGAAGCAATTCAAATTCTTAGAACGGCAAGATGCCAGACCCAGACATATTTCCTTATAAATTGAATAAAAATGCATCAATATTCTCTCACCATACTTAAATAATGAAATGTTAATCCAGGACAAGAACGCTGAATGCCTGCCCTATTCTCCAGTCAAGGCTTACAGTAGGAAAGGACAAAACAAATGATACAGAGGAAGTTCATATAGGTGATATCCAGGGTTGGGTAGGTTACTTTTTAAATGTAATCGGTTACAGTTACAAGTTACCTGTTCACATTTGTAATCAGTAACGTAACTTTTTGATTACTCGAACTCAGTAACGCAATCTGATTACGTTGCAGAAACCCCAGGCACGCGAATGCACGTGCGCAATCATGAACACGAGCATACAAATAAGTTTTACCCGCGCGAAAGTAACCTGCGATTATTAGGGCCACCAGCAATGGATTTTCAAAACTCAAATGAAAGAAATGAACAATGATTATACACCTGCACTCTCATCTTAAAGTCAATTAAGGCTTACAATGTCAGCAGCCAACGATAACCAATGAACGCAATTTTCTGAGATTCAAAGCAAGCAGAATCACATGGCCTACCTGTATGGAGTTGAGGTGGCTGCATCAAATGCAAATTATCATCCTTTGGCAGAGTGTTTCCCAACACAGCTTTTCTCCTCAAATATCGTGATGAATTCCATATAATGTTTTATCTTGAAGGCAGCGCCATGTTACAGCGATCTAACATAGCTCCCTAATCTTCTAAACAATTCCTGTCTGTAAAGGGTAGGCCTATCGCCTATCATTGTTCTGAAAAAGAAGTGTCAATATTAGGTAACTAAATCACATTTTATATGGGTCGGCTAATATTATCGTAGATATAGTCTGTTTTTACCAGCCATCCAACCAATCAAAACCGGAGAAAATTAAAGGAGCGCTTCATCTGTCACTTATCTGGATATGCGCGCCCACCTTTGCGCGCATGATGATCACACACACAACTGAGACCCGCAATTGTTATTTGGGTTCAAATAACGATGTTTTTAAAACATCAAAGAAAAAAAATCAAACATGCAACTTGTTATAATTATTTCGCGCACCTATTCTTTTTCAATTGAAGTAATCCAAGAAGTAATCATACATTTTTTCAAAAGTATCTGTAGTCCGATTACAATATTTTAGTTGGTAACGTAAGGGATTACAGTTCCTGTTATTTTATGTTTTTTGTATGTGTAACGGATTAACGGATTGTAATCCCTTACTACCCAGCGCTTGCGTTATCACTCAATACAGATTCAAAAATTCTACCTAAGATGTTAGCCAAAAGGTTCAGCTTGCTAGTGGGTAAAACTTTACTAATGAATGCAGAATCAAACATCCCTTAATTAAACCTCCACAGATGGACAAGACAGGGTGGTGTGATGTCTCCATTACTTAATCAATCAATCAATCACATTTATTCTATAAAGCCCCTTTTACATCACCAGTTATCACAATGTATTTATATAGATACCTAGCCTGAAACTCCAAGGGGCATGCAATAACAAGAAATGAATGCACATAGGCTAGGAGAAGCTCCCTAGTAGGGTCAGAACCTAGGAAGAAACCTAGAGAGGAGACAGACTTTTAGGGATGGCCTGTCCTCTTCTGATTCTAACAGGTAAAGATTATGAGAGTACATGAACGTTTTGCTCCAGAAGAATATTTTGCTTGTGTAGATGACCAGTGGTTCAATAAATACAGGTGAGCTGTGTCCGGAGTCTTTTGTCAGAATCCAGATCATCTGCAAAACCAGGTGGATAAGGATAGGGACAACCAGGGGGGCTGTGGGCAGTGACAGCATGAATATTGAAGCAGCTACTAGATGTGCAACTCAACCAGCAGGACTTTGGACAGGGACAGCTATGAGTTGTCAAGCCAGGTAGTCCTAGGGTGGGGTCCATGGGTTTAGGTCGTCCTAAGATTCAACAGGACACCAGAAGAATTAGAAGGAGCATTGGATCCAAATGGATATCTCTGTATATAATTCAGACTGGCCCTATTCCCAGTCACATGAACTAACTGTAAAAGTATTTGGACTGAGACAAGACAGGCTCACCATAGTCCCACAAACTATTACAGGGTAAAACTGACACGGGGAGGTCTACTCTTCACTTTACCCACCTTGATGATTATTAGCATGTGGTTTGGACTTCAGGCTCTCCGAATAGGGAACAGTCCCTGTTTCTTTTCTGTACAGTTAATGATGATCTCAGTTCATTGTTTGGAATAGTGTAGGAGATTGTTTTCCTTACATTTCTGTATTCAACTTGCAACCCTGCCAGTAAGTAGGCAGCCAATCCAGCTCCTGATGAGATCTACATTGAAATGTATTTGAAAGCGTTGTAACTTTCTATAATATATATATAAAATTAACAGCCAGCACAGACAGATAGACATCAGGTGGTGTCTGTCTCTATCTCATTCATTTGTTCTAAAGCCCATTCCTCTGGTGTGCCCCTCCCAGTCTCAGCCCTGATATTGTCTTTCCATTGTCTTGTAGAGGCCAAGCCCAGCTGAGAAAGGTAGGATCAACAACCATTATGTTCCACAAGACTTTAGGCACACAAATAACCATTCACCTGGTAGACACCCAGCTAGCCACCAACACACGCCCATCGTTAGTGCCGTGTCAGAGGTTGCATGTCAGTGGTGCATGTCATCCCAGTCTAAGACATCTATATGGTCGTATCTATAATGGGGAGACCACATCCTCCAGTACGTTAATTGCCAGATTCCCAAGAAGTGCAACATTCAATCCTATGTCTCTGAAAAAAGAAATCAGTTTCAAGATTGAACTCATGAATCTAATTTCCTTCCTACCATTTATTCAAATTCATTTTTTGATTACAAAATGTAAGATTCACGAGGTCAATGGTAAGTTGAAAGGTGGATTTATTAGAAGCAGATGCAGCCACAATACAAAATGAAATGTCTGTCATTTTTTTAAATGGCAAATTTAAAAATGAAGCAATTGTATGGTCAATATCACTGTACTGCTAGAATTCAGTGTTTCAGAACTAGGCCTCATCCTAAATATAGTATGTTAGCAGGCAATCAGGGCAGTACAGTGGTTCCCAAATAGGGTTACCAGGACCCCTGTGGGTACCAGGCCAGTCCACAGAGGGTACATGACTTTTGAGCCCATCGGCTTACAGGTAAAATGAACATGAATGTGTACTTAAGAGACAGTCCAGGCAAAGCAAAATTCAGTGGGTGGTACAGTAACCAAAAAAGGTTGGGAACCACTGAACTGACAGGAAAAGATACACCCATATTGCCCTCTACTGGGCTGCTAGAGGAAATGCACCATTTATTTTTTAGAAGAGAGCTCAATAGGCCATGTCAATAAAAACATTACCTTTGATTACCACTAGCACAGTGTCCAAATAAAATAAACATATCTTAAAAGAAAAATCATATGCGATAACTTACTATATGTTAGTACAGCATGCAACTGTGAATTTGGATCCTGTTAAACAAACCTCAAATGTAAACCTCCAGACGACACATTGTTTAAACAAACAGAAACATAATTTGCTTGGTGGTATGATTTCAATGGCCCCCAGTTATTGTTTGTACACATAGATGGACATACAGGGAGCTGCAGGACTCCAACCAATTCAGGTCTCTTCAGCAAATCCCTGGAGGAGGCAGGATAAGGTTAATTAAGCTATTAGAGGATCATCATTATTTTGCATTTACAATACCACAGTCAGACCACACTATACATGGGCTGAATTAGGGGACTGTTAGGTTTGGACAGCTGGGGTGGCCTGCTGAGTTGCCCATTTCATTTTCAGAAAGCAGCTCTCTTTGACATGATAAACCACACACATCAGGGCCAGAGGAAGATGGTGACACTTGGTAACGTGCACACAGGCTGAGGGAAACTGAAAGATCCATGCTCCTCATCCTCTAACCTTATAATTGACCTAAACCTATACTTAACCTCAATAACCTAATAACCTAATTATGCCAAAACATAACCCCAACCCACAGCCCTAAAACCTAACCCTAATCTGTAGTTCCTTCATTTTAAAGTAACCCCATAAAGTTTTACCATAAACCTAGTCTCTTAAACCAGGCCTAGCTTGTCACTAGTCACTCCAAGGAGGCCAGACGAGATTGGAGGTGTGGCCTCGCGAGACTACCATAAACCTAACACAAGCCATTTTTCCTAGAGGGGACCAGCCAAATACCCTTGTTTGTTTTGTCAGGTTTCATTGTGTTTGCAGGGATATTTGGTCCCCACATGCACACATAGACCAGGATCTCTCTCACACATGCCCAAATCCTGGTAAATTTAATACATTTTATTAAATCAAAAATATCATATCAGAAATCATAAAGCAATGAGCTCACAGAGCACATTGATACTGTGATCAGTTAAGGTGTTCTGGACTGAGATGTGCATTTAAGCCGATTTTGAGGGTTTCTTGCTTAATCCTAATGCTAGACACTAATTTTTAGATGTTTTGGTTTTTTAAGCCTTTCCCAAACCTTAACTCTTAACTAAACCACTCAGAATTAATGCTTAAATGTGGTTCATTTATGTCTAACCTGAACCATTAGCTTAAACATTCTAAATGAATGCCTCAAAGTTTTGACTGGCATTAAAGATACAACAGATGGTGCGGTAATTAAAATGTCAAGCCACGTTGTAATTATGTTGGTTCAATGACGATGAGGGGTGGTGTTTTATTTGGAGATTGAGTTGGAGGAGCTATAGATAGTTGCCTGCAACCTAACAGCTAACCTTGTATAATCACCCTAAAATTTTGCAAGCATACATTCTATTTCACAACACAGATAAGAGCAGTGGTCAGCATGCTATTAGATCAATCGGGCTAGATGATTGCTGCAAAGAGAGCACAGACTTGACTTCAGCCTTTCCCTCCATGTCACGTTGAGCCCTGGAGATTGCCTTTGTGATGTGGAAGACCATCAGTTAGGAAGCAGAACTTGCTTGATTTGTCAAACTGCATTATGTCCTCCAACATCTAACAGATGGACGGCACAAACAGGATCTGAATACTCAGTATGCTTTACTCAATTCCTTACAAAAGAGTGGCTTGTCCTTCATTTCTACTGGGGCCAACAGCAAAATAAATAAGGTTGGATTTACCCAATTAGTGCAAACAAACAGCTACCAAATATAACACGACAAGGTACCTTCCTCAGTAAATTGAGCTTTCCAAATAAGCAATCTTGCCATCCTTGATGTAGCTGTGTATCATCTGTCCATATTTAGACACTTACCATACCCAAAGGTCTCCTGCAGTTTCAGGAAGGAGGAATTTTGAGCGCTTGTGGTTCCAACTAGGTTATCATCTGTTGAAGGGAGGGACTAGCTACAGTATGACCTGTAAGACTGGTGATGGTGAAGGTGCTTGTGCACTTTGAACCCCATACATTTCTGTCTCATTCAAGCTAAGGTCAAACCAGATGTGTATAGGACAGAAACCCCTGAAGGAAACCTGTACTGGCTTCTAGTCAATAATCTGGGGGTCTTTCAGAGTTCCGTTCCTAAGTAGGAGACTTAGATATGACACATAATTTGAAATCCCTCCATCATGAGTAATTCCCTCTAATGTTTAAATACCTCCAACATTTGACACGCTGGGTTCTTTTCCCTGTGCCACATCCTTCAAGTACAAACATGACTTGTGGTTTCATCAATATACATTTATTTTGTAAAAATGTCTTTCCTAGTCCATGGCCAATGGTTAACTGAGGGATGACAGGACATTTCTGATGGATTATCAAGTAAACGTGTTTTGTTACTTCCCCTTAGATTCAGGGCCAATTTTTTCAAAACCAATCAGTTTTCTGCTTTGATTAAAACATCATCACATTCCTTTTTATGACAATGTTGCAACCAATTGTGTTTAGAAGTCATGTAATTCATAGAATGGACTCCAACTTTGTGCATTTAAAGTGTTCAATCTAATTTCAAGTTAAATACACCTTTATCTATGAGCTCTCACAGTTGGTTAGTACAATTCCTAACAAAACAAAACATAATGAAGACGAAGGAACATTTAAAGCAAATAGTGAATAGGGTTCTTCCAAAGCAAAAATCAAGGATAGGAAGTATGACCATTTCTAAGACATATCCCCCGGAGCACAGTAAAGTCTGTTATTAAGAAATGGAGAGAATATGGCACAGCTGTGAATCTACCTAGAACAGGCCGTCCTCAAGAACTGAGCATCCGTATGAGAAGGACACTAGTCAGGGAGGCCACCACGAGGCCAATAGCAACTCCAAAGGAGTTCCAGTCTTTCATGGCTGAGCTGGGTGACACTGTGCAGACTGTAACAGAAGCCCCAGTGCTTCACAAAAGTGTCCTTTATGGGAGAGTGGCAAAAATAAAGCCATTGTTGAATTAAACTAACAGAGGCTAGCCTAACACTGCACATCATCCTTAGCATGCTATCCCTACCGTGAGGCATGATGGTGGCAGCATCATGCTATAGGGATGCTTCTCTGCATCAGGGCCTGGAAAGTTTGTGAAGATAGAGTGCAAACTGGATGAGGCAAATTACAGTGAAATCCTCAAAGAAAGCTTGCAAAAGTCTGTAAGGGACATGGGACTTGGGAGAAGATTTACCCCAAACATACAAGAAAAGCCACACTGTAGTGGCTTTAAAACAAAAAGGCCAATGTCCTGGATTGGCCCAGTCAAAGCCTGGACATCAATCCAATTGAGAATATGTGGAAAGAGTTCAAAAGAGCTGTTCACCAAGAGCCCCATCCAACTTGACAGAGCCTGATCAATTTTGATTGAAGTCCAGATGTGCAAAAATGGTAGAGACTTATCCAAGTAGACTCAGGGCTGTAATTACTGCTAAAGGCATCTCTACCAAATATTGACTAAAGAGGGTGAATACCTACGCAATCAGTTATTTTCTGTTTTGTATTTGTAATTTATGTAGAACATTTTGTAGCCCTGTCTTAATGTTAATGTTAACTCACAGTGTATTAGGTAAGGCTGGTCCATATGAGTCAGCTGCTGCATTGCTAAGTTTTTCTTTGATGCAGTTGATCATACACATGTACAGTATCAAAATAGTACAATAATTAAGCCTGATTAACTAGCACAGTTGATTTGCCAGAAAGCACTGTCAGGCATACTTCTCCCCATCTTCATAACTATGTCAATATAACTTGACTAGGATAACTGCCAATTCAGTGCTATTCTGAGTAGTTTAGCCTCCTTAGCTGCTCAACTACAATGGTTTTAGTTTCAGCTGTATTGAGGACCATTTTGTTTTTAATAACCTATTCTGATAATGACTATAACTCCTTGTTTAGAGTCTCAGTGAGCTCTCTGAATTTGGGTGCGAAACTTACAGTATAATGTCGGGTTATCACATCGTCATTCTAGATTCGTGTACAAGTGGCAAATCATATGTAATAATAGAGAAACTCAAGGCTGCCACTCAGGGACATTTCAACTCGCATCTTTGAGAGCCAGGAAGTTTCCTTTGAAGAACACGCTCTGAGTTCTATTAGAAAAGTTACTCCCAACCGTGTGATGTAAAGCCATTACAAATGAGAAGTGGAATTACCCTCGTTGAAAAAGTATTCCAAAAGGATTCGTTAACTGTCCCCAGCACCTTTGGTTCAGTATGTATTTGGATCTATGTGAAAAGAGTAATTGTAATTTCCTGTTTTTTCTCTACCAGTGACATATACACCCCCGTGATTGGCAAAACTGAAATATCTTGTTATTAATGATTCATCAACTTAAATGAACGATGGAGATTAAATGGGTTTTCTGTTCAAATATAAGGTCGTTAGTTAAATGAAACCATCACTTGGTCTATTCTTATCACCAGGCAGTCACTTGATGAATGTGGGTAGCCATCGGGCACAGGCTGTATCCATTCAATATGAAATGTAGGTTGCAGGCTGGACTCCCGGCACTCCCACGCGCTCGGTCTCCCCCTGCCGTTCATTGGTTTACTCAGCACCATCAGCACCCGGGAAACTGAACAGCGCCAGAGGATGCATCGCATTCAGAGGGAAAAGACAGAATTCGCATTGTGTCTGCACGTTAATTTCATCAAGGCATGCGGCGACAGTTTGAGAGATTGACTGCCGAATTGGATAGAACTATGGTTTATATTTCTCCCTCCTTGAACTCTTGTTTTTCGTCCGCAGTTTTATTGGGGCGAAAGAATATTCAGCAAATTCTGCAGAGAAAGCGTTCATTGAAAAATGTAGGATCCCTCTGCTTCGGCCGTGTTTAATCTTTCGTTTTACTCTCCTGAAGAGGAATGCCCAGTTGCCTAGATTGTCATCGCTCATATCAAGCGTGCCTCATGAGCCACCAGAGCCGCAACAACAAGCATCACGACCACCGGAACATCAACACGACGCCTCTGAGTGCACCGCTCTGCCCCGGCTTGTGACATGACAGCCCGGGGAAAGAAGAAGCGGATTAAGCGGCACAGACCTGCATGCGGACGTGTGGACTTAAATAGAAAAGGCGCGGTCAGCAATCATTTTAAGGGGCTGGAGCCCACTGTAGCCCGGACTGCAAGAGCGGGCAGTGCCACAGAAACACCTATATAGGCTCCACCTGCGATTCGAGGCACAGAGAGGCTCCAACACTACCAACTGCTACAATTTCACCCTGTCCTAAGATCAGATCTATGATCTTTTTGCGTAAATTTCAGTAGAACTGACTGCCTTATTTTGAATGCATTCAATGATTTGACTAATGTGCTGTCTTAACCATAGTTTCTGGAAGTAAGATATGGGACGTGACAGAGATTGATGACACTTTGAGCCCAAGTCCACAGTGTTATCATCCCGTTACGTCCCCTGACTAGAACCGAATCCTCATTATGGGCTGCATACAGAGCATCGCCTGTAAATCGCGAATCAAACGTGAAAACATAGTGGTCTACGACGTTTCTGCCACTATCGACAACTGCCCAACAATAATTGAGGAGAACTCTCCTATAGTGTTGCGCTATAAGACACCATATTTCAAGGCCTCTGCGCGGATAGTGATGCCCCCTATTCCCCGTAATGAGACTTGGGTGGTTGGTTGGATCCAGGCATGCACCCAGATGGAATTCTACAACATCTACAACGACATTGGCATGTGAGTTGTGCTCCCGTTTCTTGCATTCTCCCTTAAAATGACTGATGACTGTCCTTTGCCACAAGGGACTTATGCTGCCACCTACCCCTGGTGTCCCGACTGCCCCTTCTCTTGTTCTGTAGGCACCTGCCAATGAAGAGAATATGCCTCATTACTCATGTGAGTGTCTGTGAGTGTGAGAGTGACAGACATATTAAATGACATCTATCTCTGTTTATATAGCAGGGTACGTATTCTATAACTCTCCATTTAAACTCACACCAATTGACACTGATTGTTCCTGTGACTTCAGCATCAAAATAGAAACAACAGACAACGTAAACAACAGCATCAAACAGTGTGTTCATAGAAACCGGGAAGAAACTCAGCTCTCTTCTACGGGAGGCAGGAACATACACAGACTCACACAAACACACATCTAGAAGCAACAAATACAGCTGCCTCCAGCACTGCCTGGGGTTGATTTTCTTTGGAGGGGGTTGATATGAGGGGATGTTTAATCCTGGCTGAGGTGGGGGTGGGTGTCTGGAAGTTCAAGGGGGAGTGGGTGTCTCTGGAGGTGCAGAAAAAACACGGGGCACACAGACAGATGGAGGTCTTAGACAATGGGAGCATGTCACTAGAGCCCAAATAACTATAAGAAATGAGTCCCTTTGAGACTGAACCATCTATTACGTTTAGAGGCTGCAGCACGGACCCAGAGCTGGAGTAGAGACATGCTCTCTCCATACATCAAACCTCTCCTCTCATGTGTTAATCTGTTCTCTTTCAGAATGTCTCACTCGGATGCTTTCAAATGTTGTGCCTACGTGAATCACCTAAAGCCTTTCAATCTGTTTTTGACGTTAAGTTTAGAGAAGTGTTTTTAGACATAACCCACTGTTGATCTGTGACACGCTAAGAACAGTTCCAATCCACCATCTGTTAAACTGGAGTTAACCTCTGACCCTTTGTCCTCCTGCAGGTCTAGCTGGGAGCTACCAGAACTTCGCGAGGGTCTGGTGAGGGCCATCAGTGACTCAGACGGGGTGAGCTACCCTTGGTACGGCAACACCACCGAGACGGTCACCCTGGCAGGGCCCACCTCCAAGCCCTCGCGCTTTACCGTCAGCATGAATGATAACTTCTACCCCAGTGTGACCTGGGCTGTGCCCATCAGTGACAGCAACCTCCCCCTGCTAACCCGCATAAAGAGGGACCAGAGCTTCACCACCTGGCTAGTGGCCCTCAACACAGCCACACGGGAGAAGATCCTGCTGCAGACGGTGAAGTGGCGCATGCGCGTGGACATCCTGGTGGACCCCTCCATGCCCCTCGGCTCCAGAGCCACTCTGACGGGCCGGACACATCAGGAACAGCCCCGCGTTATGACCCACATGGAGCCCATCCCCCCCAACGCCCTGGGGAGGCCCAATGCTAATGACGCCCAGGTGCTGATGTGGAGGCCGAGGAAGGGTCCACCCCTGGTGGTCATCCCTCCCAAGTAGAGGAAGGAGAGAGAGGGGAGGCGGAACTAGGGCCCAGCCACGATGACGTCAACATGGACAGAGACTTTGGGGACAGCTGTCTTAAATTCCCACCACTGCCTTTGAGTAGGGAGAGGGAGGACCACTGCCTGGACCAGGGTCTAAATACACCACAGATACACAGAGGAACCTCTGCCTTAATCCCCTCTGCAGGGGCCCTAATAAGCGGAAGCTCCGGGTTTCAGGGAAAATAGAAAGAAGGACTTCTGCTTGTAGATGTTAGCAGGGTGACACTCCATCTTAACTTCTCCACATTTACAGAATTGGTTGAACAGTGCAGATTAGAACCTCCCCTGACTGTTTTTTTTTCTTTCCCTCATCAAGACAAGTATGTGGGGGATCTACTTTCAGGCGTTTCTTTAACACCTGCTACGTTATGTTACTGCCTTAATAACATCCTCTGGCCTGGAGAAGCAAAGAGGACTAATCAGTTGTGTGTGCCAAGCCCAGCAGGGCTACACTCCAGGGAAGCAGACTGTAGCCTAATGCACACCATGCTGCCTCACCGAGATGACAGAGCAGCCATCTTTAATCATAGACTGCTCTGGGTCTATGACAGTGATGTAGAGGACTGTGTCTCACATGGCATCCTATTACTCTTTGGATTCAAAGTAATGCACTATGTGGAGAATAGGTTGGCATTTCAGATAAGCTAGAGTTGTGAGGTACATTAGTATTTCTGTTAGAAGAGATTGGGATATATCATGTTTTTTTATACAAAAGAACAAAGATTGTGGCTCATGTCAAGTTGACGTTCATTCTCAGTACATCTACAGGCAAGGATGCATGCATTTGTAGAGGGGACAGACAGGGTCTCTAAAGCCATCTACAGCAGGCCCGGCAGTGTGATCCAGGAATTTGATGTAGGGAAAAGACTTGGGCTAAATTCTGACTCAGAGTAAATAGAAATCCACTCACAAACTTAATTCAATCACACACCGATCCTAAAATCTATTCCAGTTCTCGTGGATTACAAGTGAAGTTTGTTTTGCTATGCCATCCACCCTCATCAAGCAAAGAATTTCCCAGAGTCCTCCAGGTTTCACTTGAAAACCAGATCTGTCACATCTGAGTCTGTAAATAAACTGTGAAAAAGATCTGCTCTCATTTGGGAAATCAGAATTCATCTGGTGTGGGCCAGGTAGTCGATGCAGAGAAGAGAAAGATGGTGAACTCAGTCCAAATTCATTTTGAATTTTTAACTACCCCCTCTCCCCCAAAACGAGCCCACCATTTGCACGTTAACGCTGGCCTCTGCAATTTACACGCAGATCCCAAAGCTAAGTGTGGGGAAATGTATGTAGAGGCCAATTAGACCCTGCAAGGGCATCTGTGGATAAAAATGAAACCTTCATGAGCCAAATGGAATTAATTAAGGCACCACATCATATCTGTGTTTGCACAGTTTCACACAAAATATGACACATGCATTTATTAGTCTGATTTTGAGAGACTGGACAGGAAATACTTTAGAAATTAAATGTTTAATTGTTACCGCCATATCTTGTCAAACGACAATATGGATTTGTTAATTTCATGCTTATTTTATTTTTTAAATCTGGAATATGAATTGCATCATTCACAGGGGTGTTTCAAAGTTGATGGGTTCATTGATCACTATAAAGTCACCACCAGAGTTTAGTGTGCAACACTTGACCATACAGAGGCGATGGGTTGGTTGGAGATTCACCCACAGACTAAAATGTGACAGACGTTGCGTGTCATTCAAGTGAACACTTGATTGTCAAGTTAACTACTAGCAAGAAATGGAACCGATTTGCCGCTATTCAGCTTGTCACCCTTACGGAAGTGTAGCCATGGCAACCACAGTGATCCTGATGGATTGTAGGCAATTTCATTTTCAGTGGAGCCTTATACAGTAGACTGGCTGCAAGGGAGTAAAAGCGAGGGTAGAGGGCGTGCCAACAAAAATCCACGATAGTTGGAATGTATTTAGCGATGAGGGTGATACCTCATTTGGGCTTTTTGGGGATTCCCCATAGTGAATTTTGTGAGTGAAGTTGATTTTCAAATATTCACTCTGCCTCAATTAAGCCTGAGTGGGCTAGGTAGTGGATTCAGAGGAGACTGAGAATGTTACAATATGAACTCCCCATGCTGCTCAATACTAAGGTGCAAACCATACTAGCCTTCACACACACTCACAAAACCCAAGCCATTATCATAAGAGGGACGAGTGGCTCAGGAGGATACTACAAATCATTTGTTTATATTGGAGATCATATCACATACTGTGTATGGTGGATACTGTGTGGTGACAAACATCCATTGAGAGCCAGTCACTCACAGTAACAGATGTGGCTGCGAATGACTCGGACTGGAGGATGTACACTCAATCAAATTTACAGTGGGACAACGTGGCGTGCTACTTCACAGGGTTTCACAATGGATGGGTTATTGTGCATGCAAGCAGTGAACTTAATTCAATAAAATTATAAAAGTAAAATATGTTTACGTCTTCTAAGAATGTCTATAAATCAGACTGCAAGTTGAGTCCTTCACACTAGAAGGTTCTGTGTGCTCATAGTTCTTAGATATTGAGCGTCAACAATTTCCCAGATGTCAGAACAGTTTATGCAGTGAAACATTTTTTTATATACAAATAAAGTCCTCACCTGAACTGCAGTGATATAATACCCTTTTATTTCAGCTGTGTATATTAGCAGATCAAGGCCAGATTACCAACTATTTATACATTAGGACCCCCTTGAGGGCAGAGGCACCCACATAGAACATGATAGCAGAATTTTGATTTTAAAGCAGAAATATTTTGTTGCAAAAATATTAAACTGTCAATAAAAAGGCATAGAAATGTAATATTTAATGATTAAATAAAGAGAATAGCCTTCTCTTTCATAATATATTTATTAACTTCCATTACAAGTTGTAAATTAAATTAAAATGACAAATACATATGCTATGGAAAACTAACCATATTGCTAAAGCTTAACTCTGGGCGAGTAAACTGATGTTTGTTGTTCTCCGACACCCAAAGACACTAAACTACTTGCATTTATTAGTACAATTTTGTACATTTGTAATTTCTGTGAAATAACCATTCCATGGATGTTTTTGGGATACACTTTATTTTGAGAGTCCCAATATCTGCAGATGTTCTATAGATAGTAATACTATCAAGAAACTTTCAACAAACTATCAGTTGATAAACAACTGCTTGCCATGGTTAAGGTTAGGTTTAGAATAAGGTATAGGGTAAGGGTTAAGGTTAGGGATGGAATAAAGTTTAGGATATAGATAAGGGTTAAGGTTAGTAGTTATATTGTTACAGATAGTCAGTAGACAATCTGTAGAGCATACAAAGGCACTTTTGGGACTCAAAATAGTGTTACCTGTTTTTGCACTGACTTAAAATAGAATAAGACAAAAACATGAATGTCTCTTCAATGGACCATTAACATGCTCTAAGGCACCTGTCTGTTTTTACCAGTTATTGCCATTTTTCTCAAAATATGACCAAACAAATCGATGTTATTGCAAAAAAGAACTATAACCAGTTATATAAAGAACATCAAGCTCATGGTAGAATGACGATGTTCTTGCAAAAAAAGTCACAGATGTCAGAGCTGTTTTGTGATGTCTTCTTTGATGACTCAGTACATTATTTTCTTAGTGCCTCCCCATGACATTGTGAATGTATTGCAGACAGAAATCTTATAGCACCGAGTTCAAAAAGGTCTACACAGAAAAAACATTTCAGCTTTTTATATCTGACCATATAAAATGTTTCACATGTGAATGAACACCTAAAGAGCAACTTCATGTGACCAACATATCAGCTAGAAACATCTAGTGAGGGCAGTTCATATTTTGTGTGTTAGAGGTGTGGTCAATTCCAGATTAAACTGTTTATTGCTCTGCAATTCCAATGCAAATCTTGAATGTCAATTGGCTTCTCCCCACAGGAACCAGCATTCAGTTAAAGCAAGCATAATTCAATTCTATGAAATTCAAATTGCATATTTATTCTACACATTGCCATAGACAATATTATTTTACATTCTTTAGTTTATAAATATAGTGTAGCATAAGGTTGAAATTGTATAAATGTACTGTCCTACATTTTTCTCAAAATAATTGCAGTGGTCTGAAAATATAAGATCATGTATTGGGTTGTCAAGTTAATAATTCATGATTCCCTTTATTTTATCATTTCCCAGAAGGCATTAGTTTAGACATTAAAGTCTGGAAGGGAACAATCTAACAAACAATAATACTGTGATTTAATTACAATCAACTTCACACTTTAAAATTGTGTTGTTGACACTAATAAGAAACATTTGCTTCAGAAAAAATATTTCTCAAATGAATGAAGGACTTTTGTGTTTTAGATAAATGTTTTGAATTAGATTCTACTTCCTCTATTTTAAATGTCTCAGTGGGGTGTGGTCAAATTAAAAAATAAAATTCAAGACACAAGCACCAAAACAAGCGTGCATATGAACATACACACTGTTTTAGTGTTGACAGAGGGTCAGTTTAATGAGTTAATCCACTGTGCTTCAGGGGGGCCTCATGCACAAGATGCACTCACACAGAAAAGGGATTACTGGCATGAAAAATAACATGAGATTGCCAGTGTGTGTTTGTATGTGAATGCATGACTCAGAGCACTTCTGAGTCCTAGTAACATTGTAAATCATACTGTTAGGACATGTGATTATGACACACTGTTCTTTGACAAAGAAAACCTTTCATTTACGGACTTGTCATCACTCCCCACTTACCCCAAAAACAGATATGAGAATTTGCAACAATAAGGGAAGGTTGAGTTCTACAGCAGTTTGACAGCAACATAGTTCATCAGCATGTCTGACGTGTCCAAAACATCTGGACTACTGTAACAAGTCAACTGTGAATGGCTGTCGGGCCATTGTAGCGCTCAGCAGACATCCCAGTCTCTTTTAACCATTGTGTTTATGATCAGTGTTGATGACATTAACCGAAGAAAGACAGAGCCAGTTCTGACCCAGTGTAATAACTTCCTTGCAGTTTAGAATACTGCTGAGATTGGTCATGACTCATCAGTCTAGTTCTTAGTGTTGGTAAGCATGGCGACAAGCCAAATCCTGGTCGCATTACACAGTTAAGGCACTTCGGTGGATCTAGTCTTGTGTCCTTCACCCCTCCTCTCTTCTGCTCCACTCTTCTCTTCTTCTCTCTTATCTGACCCCCTTTGTACTCTGTTCCCTCTATGGTGTCCCCTAGGCACGGCTGGGGTTGGGGGATGGCTGGCCTTCATAGCCATACAGGAATGTGGCTGCAATCACCAACACGGCACCCATGAAGAACACACTAGAGGACAAAAGACAACATTACCAAGTCATGGGACTTTATGATAGACAAGGACCAGAACATGGCTCGAGAGGGTTTTGTCATGTGCGTTGTAGTGTGATTCAAGCATTTGGTATTTGTTGTGTTGAGGCTGATGGGTGTTATGTAACTGGAGTTTATTGTATCATGGTGTGGTGATGTAGTATTGTGTCATGTTGTGTGTTATGTTGTATGTCTCGTGGTATGGTTTAAGTGTGTGCGTGTACCTAGTGCAGACCTGGGCAAGATAAGGCCCCCGGGCCGGATCCGGCCCATTGAGTAATTCTATCCAGCCCGCGATACATCCAAAACTTTTAAAATAATACAAAATAAAAAATACCTGTCGAGGTCCGCAGATTACGGTAGTTTATTTACTGCTGCATATTTATTTATTTTCAAATTAAACGTCCCATGGCACTCCCAGTAATAAGTACAGCAGGATCATACTGTCTGTTTAAAATACCTTTAAGTTGAAACAAGGTATTTGCGTTCCTATGATATGTAAGGACCAGCACCACAATCCATGTGCGGAAGTTATCATTTGTAAGTACTATACGCAATTGATGGCTAGCGATCTCTGGAAATTAGCCTAAGAAAAGTTGATAATGAAAGCAGGGTATTTAAAAAAAAATGTACAGGAAAATATTCATTTGTAGATGTCACAGGTAAAGCAACTTGCTTAATATGTTAAACTAACATCGCAGTTTTTAAAGAGTACAATTTGCAGAGGCACTTCCAGAGCGAGCATGCGGAGAAAAACAAAAACTGTCACCCGATGCTACAATTCAACAAGTCCAAGCGCAGATGCAGCCTCACTGATGAATATCTTGCAGCAGTACAGCACACTGCTTCAACAGAACCGCACACTGCTTCAACAGAACCGCACACTGCTTCAACAGAAATGACTCCTGACTTCACCTCACTTGTCAACGTCCATACGAGGCTCTCCTGTTCATATTGAGTGAGTAGCCCTAAAATTTGATTTCTTGGGTCTGGGCTGCTGGAATAGCTATCGTTAAAAGCACGTAGTACAAAAAATATACTGTATGAAGTTAGACAACGGCAATTATACCAACATTTGCTTTGAGTGAAAATCTTCAGAAGTGATTTCATAGACTTATGGCGGCCCTAATAACTATTATACCTATTTAACTGTTATACACTATACCTTATGTAATAAACTTACTCTGTTGAGTTGAAAGTTTAGTTTTAAGGCAAATATGTGTTGCAACATTTCTGTTAAGTAATAACACTAAAAAGGGATTTGTTAGGCCTGCCATAATAACAGTTGTTAACAGAAAATAATAATAAAAAAAACATTGTTAAAGTAAATTAAGTTTGATTATGAAAACAGTGTTGCATGGAAAATAAATATGCATAAATATAATATGCAAGTTAACAGAGTTAGCTATGTTGTGTGTTTTTTAGGCATGTTGGTTAAAAAAATAATCTGGCCCACGATGCACTCTGGCATTTTCAGTGTGGCCCCCCAGTGAAAAATATTGCCCACCCCTGACCTAGTGGGTTCAAAGTCCTGGAGCCAGAAGTAGGATATGAGTGTTGACAGGATGATGGAGAGTGATGTGGCAAAGCCCTTCAGGATGTTGTCTGCATACTTGATGACAGCTGCTATAACCAGCCCTCCTAGTGCCTAGGGAAACACAGAGCAGACACGGACTGGGTCAGCACCAAGGTTTGGTGAATCAGATCAAGCAATACTAAACTTCATTAGTTCAAAGATACTTTAAATGTTTTACTTCAGTGCCATGAAAAGATATTTGCCCCCTATCGAATGTTCTGCATTGTTGCACATTGAATTCAATATTGAATATGGTTACCTTTTTGTGGCATCAAAGTCAGGTCCTTGTTATATTTGTTTGGTGTGCTAGGTAATGAAACATGCAATCTTCCTTTGTAAAAACATTGGCCTCCTAGTTAATTCAACCCAGTGAAAGGGATTATTAGGGTCAGGTGTTACCTTGGTAAACAATCGTTTGGGGCTCTACATTCAGAGCCATATTGTCAGAATTAAGAAAGTTTGGGACAAATTCTCTCCTGAAGCAATAAAATAAATGCTAATCTCAAGTTTGCCAAAAAGCACCTGGATGATCCTGAAGAGTTCTAGAACAATGACATATGGACAGATGAGTCACAAGTGAAAATTCTGTGCAACATGGGCTGAAAAGCCAAAACACTGCATTATAAGAACCTCATACCAACAGTGGTGGCAGTGTAATGGTTTGGGGATGCTTTGCTGTATCAGCACCGGTACAACTTGCCATCATTGACGGAGCCATGAATTCTGATCTCTGTCATCGGAGTCATACAGCAAGACAATGACCCGAAACACACAAGCAAGTGCACATCAGAATGGTTAAAGAATTAATGTGAAGTTTTGGAATGCTTACACAAAGTCCAGACTTAAACCCCATTAAGATGTTGTAACTGCACCTAAAATGAGCAGAAAAATCTGGCGGGGGCAAATACCTTTTAACAGTACTGTACCTTAAATGTTTCATCATTGAGCAGCAAAGATTTTTGTCTTAAACCTGAAGATGGTACTATTAAAATTTTGCAAAATACATTTGACCTGAAGCTGACATGTGAGATAATAGGACATTAGTGATATGTACCTGCAAAGCCACCACTATCCATGTGATTATACTGTATCCCTGAAACATCCCAGAATCCCGGACCCTCTCGCCATCATACGCAAACATCCCAATCAGACCAAACACCAGGCCAAACATTCCTAAACACAGACACACAGTTTTCATAATTACAGATTGACTGACTGTGAATGACAGGGAAGTGGATTTCACATAACCTTGTAAGCTTTCATCATAATAACCTGCAGGATTAGACCAGAAATCAGATAAACGTTTTGTACACTCATAGACATGAAAACATAAAACACAACTCTCAAATCCTGTATGAGGATGCAGTCTCTTCTCAGCACAGAAACTTCATACAGGAAACTAGCACAAGTTCACACTATGAAATGAATCACAGGAGAATTAACACACGCTTCACACATTCAGCTGTAAAAATAAACTCAGCAGGAAGACTAATTTGGCAGAAAACGAGCTGAGATAAAATCCATGCAGAGTTGATGTACAATGAAGGAACACTAAACTCCTTTCAAAGAAAACACAGAAATACTGCAGTTCTCTCTCTGATAATGCAGATATCTGATTAGTATACTGAAGCCCTTATTGCAAGAAAACCCTATACATACATTCTAAACCTGATATATAGCCTATAAGTACAGAAGAAACCTTTTGATCTGAAGCCAAAAACCCCTATACATACACACTACCGTTCAAATGTTTGGGGTCACTTAGAAATTTCCTTGTTTTCCAAGAAAACATAGATGGAAGGACATTGAATAGGAAATATATCAAAAATGAATAGGACATATAGTCACTATTAAGGTCAGAAATAATGATTTTTAATTGAAATAATAATTGTGTCCTTCAAACTTTGCTTTTGTCAAAGAATCCTGCATTTGCAGTAATTACAGCCTTGCAGACTTTTGGCATTCTAGTTGTCAATTTGTTGTGGTAATCTGAAGAAATTTTACCCCAGGCATCCTGAAGCACCTCCCACAATTTGGATTGGCATGATGGGCACTTCTTACGTACCATACGGTCAAGTTGCTCCCACAACAGCTCAATTCAATCAATCAATCAAATTTTTTATAATGCCCTTTTTACATCAGCAGTTGTCACAAAGTGCTTTTACAAAACACCCAGCCTTAAACCCCAAGGAGCAAACAGTAGAGCTGAATTTCAGTGGCTAGGAAAAACTCCCTAAGAAGTCCGAAATTTATGAGGAAACCTAGAGAGCCTATCGGGGTAAGATCCGGTGACTGTGCTGGCCACTCAATTAGAAAAAGAATACCAGCTGACTGCTTCTTCCCTAAATAGTTCTTGCATAGTTAGGAGCTATGCTTTGGGTCATTGTCCTGTCGTAGGAGGAAATTGGCTCTAATCAAGCGCCGGATACGGCATGGCGTTGCAAAATGGAGTGACAGCCTTCATCTGTCCTGTGTCTATGTTCTTTTGCCCATCTTGAACTTTTCTTTTTATTGTCCAGTCTAAGATATGGCTTTTGCTTTGAAACTCTGCCTAGAAGGCCAGTATACTGGAGTCGCTTATTCACTATTGACGTTGAGACTGGTGTTTTGTGGGTACTATTTAATGAAGCTGCCAGTTCAGGACCTGTGAGGCGTCTGTTTCTCGAATTAGATACTCTAATATATTTGTCCTCTGGGTTGTGCACTGGGGCCCCTCACTCTTTCTATTGTGGTTACAGACAGTTTGCGCTGTTCTGTGAAGGGGGTAGCACACAGTGTTGTACAAGATCTTCAGTTTCTTGGCAATTTCTTGCGTGGAATAGCCTGCATTTCTCAGAACAAGAATGGACTGACGAGTTTCAGGAGAAAGTTCTTTGTTTCTGGCCATTTTGAGTTTGTAATCGTACCCACAATTGCTGATGCTTCAGATACTGAACTAGTCTAAAGAAGGCCAGTTTTATTGCTTCTTTAATCAGCACAACGGTTTTCAGCTGTGCTAACATAATTGCAACAGGATTTTCTAATGATCAGTTAGCCTTTTAAAATTATAAACTTTGGAACACAGGACTGATGGTTGCTGATAATGGGCCTCTGTACAGCCATTTCCAGCTACAATAGTCATTTACAGCATTAACAATGTCTACACAGCATTTCTAATCATTTTGATGTTAATTTAATGGACAAAAAAATGCTTTTCTTTTGAAAATAATGAGATTTCTAAGTGACCCCAAACTTCTGAACGGTAGCGTAGTATACTGTAAATATTTTATACTAACCCAGACACACCAATATAATATTATATATATTATATCTATATTATGTATTATAGTGGAAACCTTTGACACTAACCTAGAAACACCTATGTATAGTACATTAGAAACCTATGATACAGACCCAGTTGAATGTTGCGGACCCAGACGCTCTGTTTAGTTTCTTTAAGGATCTTCTCAAAGTAAACACCAGCAAATCCACTGGAGCAGCAGGCCACCAGCACAGCTGACACACCCACAAACTGTGACCCTGCAGACAACTGCTCCTTCTCAGGGGCTCCGGGGGATTCAGAGGGCCACTATAAATTGAACAGGCACACACGTCACCGGAAATCTTTGTTTTCAAATATTGGACTGTAAAAGAGTTTCAGGGGAGCGTACCTGTACAAGCGCTACTCCAGCCATAAGGATGAGTAGGGAGAGCCACTGGTAGACCCCCAGCCTCCGGCCCAGCATGGACACTGAGAACAGGGCTGTCGTGAGGATCTTCAGCTGGTACGTCACCTGGTGGAACACGGGACGACAAAGGGGAAAATAGGGTGACCATTAAGAAATAATAAGAAGGTACAATTGCATAAGAACAAATATTCAAGTATACTATGGCCTATTCTGTACTATTGCTATATTTATTTAATTTTCAGCTTTTTTCCAGATACCATAATATTCACTTAAGTGTTTTTGTACAAAAACAATACAGTGAATACTGTAGTATTTCCTATAGTATATAATAGTGTTCATTTTTTCCCCTCGAAGATTTCAGTTTGTTTTTCAATTGAATTGTTCACATTATAGGTCACATTAAAAGTGGAAAAGTGGGCTACCCCAAAAAAACAATCAAGTACAGCCATGGATGAGCGTCCTGCACCTTGGCACTGGCAGTTTGGCCTACTCTTCTTGTTCAAATTGCTCCAGTTCTACCACATTTGAAGGGTGCCTCAACTTGTGTTTTCAGATCTCTCTATAGGTTTTCAATATGATTTAGACCTGGTCTCTCTTCAGAGCCGCCCAGCGTATTTTTTTCCCCTTGAAGCATGGCTGTGTGCTTTTTGAAGAATGTTTGGGCTCATTGTCCTGCTGACTCATTGTCTTTTACAGAGACCCAGCTTTCTGTCACTGGGCTTGACATTGTTCACCAAAATGCCTTGGTATTCTCCTGATTTCATGAGGCAATAAACACATTAAAGGCATCCAGTGCCAGAGGCAGGCAAGCAACCCCAAAACAACAATGAGATTCCTCCATGTTTCACTTTGGGGACGGTGGTCCTTTCTTTGAAACATAATTTTGTTTTCTGAAAGTCAGACACAAAGTACAGTGGAAACAGTAACATAAAGGTCTCTGGAGATGGACATGTAGGCTGAAGACAGTCCATGCTCGGCTACAATCTTCTTCCATTTCTCCTTTATCATTGCATTACACAGTGACAAAAAACTGGAGAATGAGTCTTTTCAAATTGGTTGAATGAGTGATTTTCATATTGCAATTTGCAACCATCTGTAACTCACCAAAGGTGAGTTCAATTCCCAAAGAAAGGAGAATCAGCTGCTTGAAATCAAATTTTCTACCACTCCTAGAAGGTGCCAATAATATTGCCCAGGCCATTTTAAGATTTTTTTGTGGAATGTGCTAAGATTTAGTAAATATTCTTAGCTTTTTTTTAATTGCAAACCAAACACAAGTACATAAGAGGATGCCAAAATATTTTTGTAGAAAATGTTCCATAAAGATTTCTCAAAGGTTTTCTAAAAGAAATAGTACATTTGAATTAAGCAAAACGGTGCCAACATTTTTGGCCATGACTGTATAGCTGCCAACAGACAAGACATACTACATGACAAGGAGTCCCACCTGGTAGGTGGCTGCATCAAGGTTAGACAGAGCCACATACAGCAGGTTGTTCTGCAGGGTGTAGATCCCAGAAGGAATGGCCAGCTTCAGGGTCTCTATTGGTTTGTGAGCTATCTCTTGCCTCAGAATACTGTTAAGAGCACGAACACTGTAGCCTGACAGGAAAAAGGGAGAGAGGAGGTAGGTTAGCTTGAAGCCTATATGGGTGATTCTGTGGAAAAGTTAAGTTGAGAATGCCCAAACAAATTAACCCACTTTCAAATTAAATCTCATTCATAATTCTCTTTAAGGTCTAAATTTTGTGTTATTAGGTAGAACATTTTATAGATTCTTGGCCAATGCAAGTCCTTTCAGTGAAAAATTATTGAATTGAAAGAAGATAGACAGACTGGCGACAACGTTTGAATGGGGAAAATGTCAGGCAATCCAAACAATTTTATAGAAAAACCTATTTGATACATTAGCTGAAAACATGAACTGCATATGACTTCTGGTCATTTATGTTAGTACTACAGTAAAAATAATATAAATCCCCTTTAAACTTTCTATCCCTGAGGCCGCAGGACCATACAGACCTATGCAGTTGGTTCATAGATTGTGCAGTGGGCTTACAGGGTAATAAGACATTTTAATCTTTAAAAAGCTGGCATTACCTTAAGTTACAGAATGTCTCAACCGTGCATATCGTCTCTATTTCATTTCTTTTTGGATCACGCCGAGGGACATAGAGGGCCAAACAACATCTAATTAAACATGTATATACAGGCTTTAATTCTGAAAACATGTAAGAATAGCAACCCTTAAGTAACTTAATCTATAGAGGGGTTTCACAACAATACATTTTATTTCCAATTGTCTATTTTCATAAAAATCACATTTATTACATACATGGGATGTATTTACGAGAGCAGTTTTGCTCATCTCACTTTCTCATGAGTGTTTACCAGACGGTGCTATAAGCTAGTTTTTAGTTGGAACATAAATTAATTACTGTGCATCACGGCATAGTGACTTGGTAGTATTCCTCCCTGTATACAGTCATGTAGCTGACATTCATATTGACTTGGTAGTATTCCTCCCTGTATACAGTCATGTAGCTGACATTCATATTGACTTGGTAGTATTCCTCCCTGTATACAGTCATGTAGCTGACATTCATATTGACTTGGTAGTATTCCTCCCTGTATACAGTCATGTAGCTGACATTCATATTGACTTGGTAGTATTCCTCCCTGTATAAAGTCATGTAGCTGACATTCATATTGACTTGGTAGTATTCCTCCCTGTATACAGTAATGTGGCTGACATTCATTGTGTTATTCATTGTTTATATATGTATGTATATTTCTAGTGTTACTATTTTCTCTCAAATTATTTCCAGTAATGGTCCATAACTAAGCTTTCAACTGTCAGTCGACGCCTGTTGTTTATGAAGCATGTGTTTAATAACCTTTTGATTTGAGAAATGCGTTCTGAGTTGTATTATTGCATTTCCTGCAAATCACCAGCCAAGGAAGACCACTTTGAATCCAGTTACAATCACTTTCTTGGTAACACTTACAAATTGGAAGTATCAAAGACACTACTATGAAACATTGGTAGGCCAATAGAGTATAATATTTTAAACAATACTGAAATGTCCCAAATCAAAAAACAACCAATGGATTAAACCGCGCCTAAATCCAACAGATCGTGTTTTTTATCTGGATTTCATTGAGAACCACAAAAAAAAATCAACCACAGCCTAAGGAAATGGAATCATCCATAGCCTAAACAAATGGAAATATGGCATTTGTGTCATTAGTTAAGCCTAAATGTCTACTTTAATTACACTTTGCTTTTTCAACAGTTTAATTTTCTTCAGGACCACTCACTTTGTTCCTTTAAGACGAGCAGCACACAGGTGATGATCTTCATGAGCTCTGCCAGCACCACTGCAGAGGAGGCCAGGTAGCGAGGACCTTCCCCCTGCAGGGTGCGGGAGTAGCGCATGGTCAGCACCAGAGAGGTGGTCTGGAATACCAGCACCGCTAGAGACATGTACTTCAGCCTAGACGAGGCCATATTAGTGAAAGACAGGTCACTGGTCAGTCTGCAGGCAGAGGAGATTAGGGAGAGAATATAGTGTGTTTAGTCCAAAAAGATAAGGTGGTCTTGAAACTTTTAAAGAACAAGCTCATGGGCTAAATGGTTGCAGCTCTTGTTCCTGTGTTACAGCACTGTTTCGAAATTGACCCACATTGAAACTGTAGCTAGTGAGAGACATTCTGGCTTTGTTCTGCTAGCTTACACAAACAACAACACAATTCTCTTTGACCAGGGGCCACAGCAAATACCTTACTGAGTCTCAAGTTTTGATCCATCAATGATTACATTACTTTTTAAATGTACCTCCGATATCGATAATGATTGATTTCAAAGTCATGCTACCTGCATGACAGAAAGTTAACCATTCAACAATGACCAAAGTAATACTTCATGTTTTGTTTATTAAATAAGATTTGAAGTTGCTTCATCATAGAACGTCGTCGAGTAAATTCGTGGTGTCATCATTCATTACCATAAACAAGGAAGCAAGCAAGAAATTGAACAATATGGTCGCGTTATTTGTTCATCCTCACAGTTTGATTAAATATTTGCAACCTACCTTTTAGCACCGGAAAAACACTAGCTATGTTATACAAAAGTTGTTCCAGTAGAGCAGTTATTGTTAAGGAGTGCGCTGTTGTACAAGATAGCTAGTTAAATGGTACTGCTGTCTACTGTAACTAGCCAGGTAACAAGCAGCAGTTTAAGTCCTCGCGTCCATTGAACCAGGGTGGTTGACAAAAACGTGACTATACCATTGCCTCTTCATACCGATGTTGTTTTACATAATAGCATACTTATTGTCTGTGTTATAACAGTTTTATGTATGTATTCTAAAGTTCTACAGACAACGCTAGCTAAATCCAAAGAATTTCGTGTGACTACTTCCTTACAGTATTTTCGTCGTCCTCATCTGCTCAGAACGGAATACCAACACCTAACCTTCTATTCGTTCTCTACTGACACCTGCTGGATTGGTGGACAGATTAATTGATATTTACTGGTCCACTTTCACATGGGGCTATGCTACATCTAAAGATTAATCTCTTAACAAAATCATTCTAATATGCTTTTAAGGCAAGAAATATAACTTTAAATCAGCTTTGAGGCAACTATGCTTTACATCCTGCGTGGTTCTATTGGGTTTGATTCCAGAGACACATACACATTCTAAATGCACTCAGTGTATTGACTAGTTAAAGCTGTCTGCAAAGCAACCTAATTTCAATATGTTGCATATTGCTTTCAGTGAATGGTTGCAACGCATTGATGCTACTCAAAGAACAAATACTTTGAATGACCATGTAATAATGACAAATGCACAGTAGGCTAATGGATCTAAGAAGTCTGACTTTATTTACGTATATAATATGCACTTGATCATTTGTTTCGTTTATTTCAATCAGACAGGCTCTGTTTGTTCTGTATAAACAGGCATCTTCTACACAAATGAGGGACACTAATTCATATTACAAGTATATATGGTTAACAGAAAAAGATACAAAAAATATTTATATACAACACATAAAAATTGCCTTGCATAACATGAGGCATTTAAGTGTAAATACCATGAGCTCTGTTGATTTGATTGTATTGTGGATGGATGACTCAAAAGGCCTAGTCCAAAAGACAAGACACCGGAAGTTATTTTTAATGGGGTACATGATATTAAGTGCCAGGTAGTGGGAATGAGAAAGGACTTGGGGGACTTTCATATGTATTTGCTCATCAAGGCATTCACAAGTTACCTTTAGCGTAGGGATAACGATTGACTGTATATGGGTTTTGCTCCGACCAAGCCACTTTATTCACTGCATTAGAGTGTAACAATAATCCACTTCGATTAGAAAGCATGTCCAAATACAACATGTCCAATGTGAATATACAGTAACTTGCAATATGTTTTTGGCTACTTAGTCAATTTGGTCTTGGAGACATTGATGTTCCATTTAACAGTGCAAAATAGAAACAATCAATGATTGTCTGTAGTCACAGAGCAGTCATATCAGCCTGTGCTCACTGAGAAACATTAGGAAGACAAAAATACTCATAATGCAAAACATATCCTAAACATATTCCGACTTGGTTTATGAATCAGAAAACAATTAAAGGTGCAAAAATACACTGATTGTAATTTAGCAACAAAAAAAGTTGATTACATGATTTCGGGAGAAAAGAAACTGCAATTTCAAACAAAAAAGTACAACTTCAGAACCTCTCAAACTTTTGAGCAGTAATAATATAAAATAACAATTGTGATAGAATAGAATAATTATAACAGATTTAAAAGTTACAGGTAGAATAGTCAATTATTAGTCCCGCAACAGCAGGGGTAGGACTTACTAATGTGTTTTTATGTAGGATTTAAAATTATACCATACCATTTATACCTCAACACTGAGCGTTTTTTTTAAAGTGTCTTTACATTATAATAATGTAAAGTGTTGGTGTCCTTATTGTAGTTCCGGCACCATAGTGAAACACGCATGGTGCGAGACAATACATTTAATGTGGGATTTAATCAGTTGTTGTCTTTACTTCTATATTCATAACTGTACCATTTACATTAAAATGTTCCATAGCCCGGATACTTCTGATGAAATACCCGAGGCCTGCCTGACATCCCTCCTTAGGTGGAGGAGAGGGGACAGAGGCTACACTGTAACAGAGGCAACAATTAACAATATAGGACCTTACTGTATATGACAACTATTTACACCACAGTTGAGCTTAGAACCACACATTAAAAAGAAGCACGTAACTGTATGTTTTTAGCTTGTGCACATGCGTACCTTTCTAACCACACAACAACTACCCCTCAATCAGGCCCAGCACATCCTAATCACAAACACTGCATGATACAAACCCATAAGGCAGTTTTTGCTCAGCGAAAACAACTTAACATAAGTGAATGTGACCCATCATATAAAAAGTAGAGTTAATGTTCAATGAAACATTAGTAAGTACTTGGCAGGTCCAATACATTAAACAGTGAATGAAAGAAATGTTATGTTAAATGAGCAAATATATGTCCTTCAAAAACATCAATAATAAGGCTCAGCCCAAAGAAATATCCCAAGAGAGATGAAAACAAGATGCAGTTATCCTATGTCCATCTTGTCTTGGTGTCTTCTTGAACAAGTTTCCCTAAATGACATGCACAATTACTGTTTGGCTGTGGTTCCTTGTTTGACTTCTGATGGTCCGTCACTTTCAAAATGTCCAAGGTACTCCAAGAGTTTTTGGTTTTAGTTGGCAATACTCATGAGACTATATACACTATCCTTAAGTGCAAAACTGGAAGAAAAGCTGTGTAACAATGAAGTTTCAGTAAGCGATTACTGTATCTAGAGACAATAAGATAACCAAACAAATGGTGAAAGAAATGATCGGTAAGAGTTTTTAAGCGTTGTAGTTTAACTACAAAGATCCACAAAGCTTTTAAAGAGTTGGGCGCTTTGAGAGAGTCGCTGTCTATGCAAACACTTGCATGTTGCCACGCTGAGGCTGCTGGGGGTTCTGTTGTGTCTGCTGGGACTGCGGCGGCACCTGCTCCGGAATGTGTGTGCGGCACGAAGGTGGCAGTGCATGGGGGTTCCCCAGGGGGGTGGGGCTGGTGGTGACATCGGACCAGTCTGAGTTGGAGTGGGGGGAGGAGGAGGACCAGGGGTCAGGGGACTCGGGGGAAGGGGTGAGGTACGGGTGCTCGCTGGGCGGGTGAGCCGGGTGTCCCGGGGTGGTGCCCTCCGAGCCGGCGGTGGCATAGCTGTGCTGAGAGGGAGGGGTCGGGTACTTATCCACGGGGCTCTGCATAGCCTGATAGGGAGGGAGCTGCTGGCGGGACTGAGTGTCCTGCATCATGCCCTGGCCGTGGGCCAAGCTGTGGGGGTGAGGGACGCTGTGGGACAGGTTGTGCTGGAGGCTCATGTCGGGCATCTGGTACATCATGCCCTGGGTGCAGTGCAGATGAGTGGGGCCCTGCTGAGAGTGGGCCTGACCCTGGTTTTGCCCCTGTGACTGCCCAGACTGGGGCTGCTTCAGCAGGGCCTGGCCGCCCCCCGGCGCCATCATCTGGAAGGTGACGATGGGAGGCAGCTGCTCGCGGCTCATGGTGACATTCATGGGGGTGAGCAGGCCTTGGCTGTGGTGCTGGGACAAGCCAGGGTGACTGTTGCCCATCTGCTGGGGGAGGAGGCCGAACATGTGGTTACTGTAGCCGGGCTTCAGGCCCACCCAGCTCTGCTGCTGGCCCAGCATGTGGCTGACGGGGGGCAGTAGGGGCCTGGACGTGGGGCTGCCCAGGAGAGGGGGAGAGTTGGCCGTGTTGGAGGCCCCGGCAACATCTCCTGTGTATGAGTGTGGGGACTCCAGGGAGTCTACAGGGGACATGGTGACTGAGCTCTCTGACAGCCCTCCTGCAGCTTTATTTCCGTTGCCACCGGGTCCTCCTACGACTCCCACGGCAGGCCCCTCTCCTCCTGTAGGCTTCTTCCTCCGCTTGGCCTTCATGTCCTTCAGCTCCTTGGCTGTGCCGCCGCCCACGCCTCCAACCTTCCCCCCGCCCCGCCTGCTCTTCTTGCCCTGGGGCCCGGGACGCATGCCCATGTAACCTGCTCCATTGCTCCCGCAGACCAGGGAGGAATGCCCCCCTCCGCCACCCATGTGGTTGGGGCCGCTGTGAGGGCTGTGGACCAGGTTGTACTGGTCGAGCAGACGGACAATGTCATGGTGCATGCGCTCCTGTGCGGTGTCGCGGGGCAGCCTGTCCAGGTGGTCCGTGATGTCCCTGTTAGAGTAGTGGTCAAGCAGAACCTGGGCTGCCTCAAAGCTACCCTCTCTGGCTGCAAGGAACAACGGGGTCTCCTCCTGGAAGAACAGGAGAAACAAGACATGAAGACATCTACAGAGCTAATAAAAGTTATCACTAAACACAAAATATATGACACAGTGCCTGTAGAAACTCTTCACCCATTTGAACTTGTGTCAGATCCTCAGTTTCATACATAAGACATTTTTGTATACATTTTCTTTACTCACCTACACATCATACTATCCATTTTTAAGTGGTATTATTTTTTAAGATTTCAAAATATAATTACGTATTAAGCTCTAATGATTCAAATGATTTCAGTTGAATTCAGCAGTTCCTCTAGGTTCCCTCTGTGAATTCCAAAGCAGACACTTAACCATGAGTACCAGCCCAGCAGCTGCAGTAAGATGGGGAATATGTTCTCTTGTCAATACCCCTCTTTACTTATTTGTTCCTTAAAGTGCCTTAAAGCATCAAACAACTTGGTTTTATTAAAGCATGTGTCTTTTCATGGAGAAAATAATGTTTTACATTTCAGCTCGATTAGTCAGAGGTCAGTCAAATCTCGATTGACCGAAAGACCTAAAAATCTTTTGGTCAGGGACAACCCTAGTGTAAATATACAGCAGCTTGACTTCTGAATGACTTTTAAGGTGGTTGTGCAATCTCAGATGGGGATGTGAAATGGTACAGACCTTGTTGTCCTGCATATCTCTATTGGCTCCATTCTTCAGGAGCACCAGGGTGGCCTCCACGTTGTTCACAGCAGCGGCCCAGTGCAGAGCAGATTTACCTGTGAGAGAGACAGATCAGAGACAGAGAGAGAGACAGATCAGAGACAGAGAGAGAGACAGATCAGAGACAGAGAGAGACAGATCAGAGACAGAGAGAGAGAAAGATCAGAGAGAGAGACAGATCAGAGACAGAGAGAGACAAAGAGAGACAGATCGAGACAGAGAGAGAGACAGATCAGCGAGAGAGAGTGACAAAGAGAGAGACAGATCAGAGAGAGAGAGTGACAAAGAGAGAGACAGATCAGAGACAGAGAAAGAGAGACAAATATAGAAATTGCTCTGTCAAGGCACAGAAATTAGTAGTTCAAATGTGCACGTTTTTTCAATATTTGTTTTTTACGGTCGGTTGGTTCCTAAGCAATGGCATGACCGAAATGCAAATAAGACTGCAATGCAAACTAGGAAACTGTGCAAACTATGAAACTGTATTGGTAATCCTTGCCCTGAATGGAGGGGTCAGTGACAAAATGGCTAAAATAATATTATTCAACAGTTCATATCAGTTTACCCAAATACATATCACAAAGGGACAACCTGTGTATATACATGTGTCTAAACAACGTCGGTGCTCACCGTGGTCGTCGACAGCGTTGATGTCAGCGTGGCAGTGCACCAGTTCTTCCACCATGCCCTCCACGGCCAGCCTGGCAGCCAGGATCAGAGGGGTGGTGCCATCGTTCATCCTGGCATCCAGCTCCGTGGCCCGGTTACGGATCAGAATCTGAGAGGGCAACAGGGAGTGTTAAAAGAGCTGCGTGAGGGCGGTGCTGGCAGCAGTATTCAGCTGATCCCGGTGCGTCCTCCCGGTCTCTGACCTGGAACACTCCCTGGGCGTCGGCTGCCACGGCGGCATGCAGCGGGGTACGGCCCATGTTGTCGTGAGCGTTGGCGTCTGCCCCGGCATCCAGTAGCCTCTTGGCGGCGTCGGCCCGGGCGTAACGTGCGGCCAGGTGAAGCGCTGTTTCCCCCGTGCGGTCTGTCTGGGCCATGAGAGTGGCTCCCTGGGATATGAGGTCGGAGATGACGTTGGGTCCAGGCTCGTCGCCTCCGCTCTCCTCCTCCTCCTCCGCCTGCAGACCACAGTCCGAAACGCCTCCGTTTCGTAGGGAGGCCAGCATCAGAGGGGTGAAGCCGTCTGGAAGACAATGTGGTCGTTTGGTCAGTCAAAAAAGGACCCAGTTAGGACAAGGCCGTCGCTTGTCAGTCATATCTGCCTGCACTTGATTTCCACAAATCTTCATCATCTTAACCCTACCTGGTCCTTTCACGTTGACATCCAGGCAGTGTTCGTCCAGATCGGGCTGTGGTGGGGTCAGAGAGCTGTCAGCGGCCTTGTGGTGCTGCAGGGTCCACTCTCGTCGGTCCACTCCTCCATCCACTTCCAGGGGCAGCAGGGGCTTGTCCTCAGTCTGGGAACGGGGACACAAAGGGCGGGCCAGACATGTTTTACACACTGACTATATGACCTTGTGTTCAGTGGCTGGCGACCTATTCTGACTCGGCTTGCAACAAAAGCTCCTCTTTTCTGCTTCTCACCCGTGGTTTCTTGGACGGAGCCTCCTCATCCATCCACCTCTGGCTGCCATCCATCATCCCTCCATCCTGGGTCTTGAAGTTCCTGCAGGGAGGAGAGGAGGAGGTCAGTCTACGGATCAGGAGAATGAGGCCCTACATTACGGATCACTTGTCTGAGGTCAGGACCAGCCTGAATCTATTACCTAGTATAGAGGTACACGTTCTCTTTAATTCCCTGTATAGTACAGTCATAATATTATATATTATTATTCATTTATTTTAAGTGCATGTCAGGCTCTATCTTTTCTCCACTCACTTCATGCCAAAGTCATCCTGGCCCACGGGCTCCCTTCTCTTGTCATCCTTCTTGGCCAAGAAGCCGTCAGGGAGCCAGAGGATGCCGTGTTTACGTTTGCGCTTGGCGGCCAGCACGCCCAGCACTAGGATGAGAAGGATGATGACAGCTGCTCCTACGGCCAGGTACAGCAGGTAGGGTGGCTTCTGGGGGTCAGTAGGGCCACCTGGAGGACGAAGAGGGGTAGGACATGGGACTCTTAACTGGGTGACACTACCTGAAATATGCCCTAAACCCAAGGCAATCAAACAGTCACAAGACATTTTGGTAAGGATATGTTACTAAAGACACAGTGGAGGGCTGAAGTCATAGAATAACAGAGGTTAGAGGACAGAAGGGAGTGACTCACTGTCAACGGAGACCACCGGGTAGGGGAGCGATGACCTCAGGTACTCGGCGGCGATGAAGGATGCAGCCAGCTCTGTGTTGGGGATGCAGTCCACGGAGGTCCGAGCACACTCACGGTTATCAATCTCTAGGTACACTTTGGACCTGCAACAAACACAATTCCGGTTAGGTACGTCCCAATATATAGGAATATACACACTTCATATTATCCAGCAGAGAAAGACAGCGAGCAATAGAGACAGACAGGATAGAAGACATCTCCTTACCCAATGACCTCCTTGTCCAGCTCTCGCCTTCCTCTATGTTTCATCGTAGCCGACTGTCCTTCTCTGTCATTGTTCTGCTCCAGGCCGTAATATGGATACACCATGGGCTTTAGCTGGGCGTCCTTTTTGACAAGGAGGTTGGTGTGCAGGAGGTTTCCCAGAGAACGCAGGAAGCCTCTGAGGTCTCTCAGCAGCTCCTCAGGAACCAGTAACACCACAATGACCAGTGTGCCTTCAGCCACCTGAGGGGGGGTGTCCGTAGAGCAGTCCAAGCCATCCCAGCCACAGGCCTCCGTGTTACAGCTTTCGTCACATATCTCATTGGCATAGTGGTCTGCACAATAAACATCATATCTGAAGACAGGACAGGGAGGGGATAAGGGCAGTCAGACGACAACACGTTACAGGTTAAAAAGCTTTCAAACAATCTTTTATTTTAATAACTGACTAAAAGTTCACATCTCTGACAAAGCATAAATGCAGTACATGTTGACGTTTATTCCTCGTCCCCAACCGTTGGCCTCACCTGCAGGACTTGGTGCTCTCTTGGCACTCAAAGCTGTCGAAGAGACAGCCCGAGTTGTCACACTCATGGTCACAGCGGTTGTTGCGGAACAGCTCCCAGCAGGGCACCGGGGCGGTGCAGTTCACCCACGGCTGGCGCCAGTGGAGGGAACAGTCCCCTCCATCCCACTGGCACTCATGGTTGTTGCACTGCGTGTCACACACCTTGTCCCCAGACCGCTGCTCACACGCTGCGTATGGGCAGGACGGGGTCGGGTTGACACTCTCACAGTGGCGCCCTGAGAAGTGGGTGGGGCAGCGACAGCTGTACTGAAACGGGTAGTGTGGGTCTGGCATACAGGTGCCTCCGTTCAGACAGGGCTGGTTCTGGCAGCTCTGGACCTTCTCACAGTGCTGACCACTGAAGCCTGGCTTGCAGCGGCAGTGCAGATGACCACTCTGGGACTGACATTCCCCTCCGTTCTGGCAACGCAACTTGTCACAGTTGTACCCCTCCAACTCGCCACAGTTGAATCCAGTGAAGCCCTGAGCGAGGGAACAAAACGTAAAGGTGTCAGATATCTGAACTGACAGAAGCCTTAGTTTAACAGGCATATCATGCATTCATAACATTTATAACATATACAGATGTTCCCGAAGTTCACTTATTATAAAACCTGTAGGAATCAACAAGGTTTGGTCTCTTCCTAGAACACTGTTGTTCTACAGTACCTGAACTATGTTGTCTCACCCTCTGAAGCAAGTTAGAGAATAAAGAAAAGAGGGTTAGGAAAGCTAGCAAATAGAGAAAGAATAGACTCAGCCACTCGAAACCTACATTAGAGCTACATAACAATGTCATACTGCACAATGCAATTTCAATGCAGTTTGAAAAACATTCAAAACAAAGGCAGAAAAAAACAGAACAAACACTGGACAGAAGAAAAAGGCCCGATGACTTACTGGCCGACAGATGCATGTGTATCCGTGTACTGAGCTGGTGTTCATGGAGCAAGTACCACTGTTGTGGCACGGCTTAGACTGGCACAGGTCCACCATGGATTCACAGTGGCGTCCTAGGAGAGACAGCGGTGAGGTTATGGCACAGTATCACCACGCCGTTGCTGTTTTAAACAAGCCGGGTCTTCTGGTCTGACAGCCCAGGCATTGTGCCGTACCTGTGTATCCCAGGTGACAGTGACATTGGTAGTCATTGGCTAGCTGTACACAGTCCAGGCTTCCGGGGGAGTGGCAGGGTACGGACAGACACTCGTTGATGTCCCCCTCACAGCGTTCCCCGGCGAAGCCAGGGAGACAGGAGCAGGTGAAGCGGCCAACACCATCCACACACTGACCACCGTTCAGGCAGCGAGGCTCCCTGTAGCCAGGCTTGGGAGCGCAATCATCCAGGTTGACTTCACACTGAACACCTGGAGAACAGGACAGGAGGAAGACAAAAGCAGCAGGGAAGAGCACCCGTGGAGAAATATGTTGAGCACCCGTGGAGAAAAACCCATGGGCAGAAAATGAAGAGGGGAATAACAAGAACAGGCTCGCGTGCCTGTTTACCTTGCGTGCCCGGGGGACAGGCGCAGGAGAAACGGTTGATGAGGTTGATGCAGGTTCCTCCGTGGCGACAGGGGTTAGAGTGGCACTCATCCACGTCATACTCGCAGTTCACCCCCTGGAAACCAGCCTTGCACTGAAACGGGAAGACACTCTGTTAGGTGTCTCCCAGGGTACGGGAGGTATAATACATGAAGAACACACACACTCACGCACGTTACTTACAGTGCACTCGTATGTGCCCTGGTAGTCTATGCAGGTGGCCCCGTTCTGGCAGGGGTTGGACAGGCACTCGTCCACAGTTTCCTCACAGTAGCTGCCCGTGTAGCCAAGCTGGCACTGACATTGGTGGGCCTTACCCATGTTCACACAGCGACCGGAGTTCTTGCACACATTCTCCACTCCGATACCTGGGCAGAGACGCATACAACATACGGTTTACATGACATCGTATCATGGCCGCCTTTGGATTCAGCCTTCTGTCACTGGGAACCGGTAACGGTAGAGGGTGCTCACCTTTCCGCGCGGCGAAGTCCCGACAGGACATGTCGGGCACGTCACAGTAGAGGCCCGTCCAGCCATCGGGACAGCGACATGACCAGGTTGTCTCTGACTGGGAACAGATGCCCCCGTTCTTGCACAGAGGCTGGCTACACAGGTTCACAAAGTTCTGATAGGAATGGAAATTATGGTATTGATTTTCGAATGAAGAACCAGACGAAAAGAGGTAAGGATCAACTTGAACACCATATTACGCACATACACACTTTTTCTCCCCCTCTCTCCTGCCCTCTCTCCTTCCCTTTCTCCTGCCCTCGCTCCTGCCCTCTCTCCTGCCCTTTCTCCTGCCCTCGCTCCTGCCCTCTCTCCTGCCCTCTCTCCTGCCCTCTCTCCTGCCCTCTCTCCTGCCCTCTCTCCTGCCCTCTCTCCTGCCCTCTCTCCTGCCCACTCTCTGTCTCTACCTGGCAGTTGTGTCCATTGTATCCCACAGGACAGGTGCAACGGTAGGATCCCAGGCCATCAGTGCAGGTCCCTCCATTCTTACAGGGCTGAGAGTCGCACTCATTCTGCTCGTACTGACAGAATGTCCCATAGAAACCAGGACGACAGCGGCATGAGAACGTGTTGATATCGTCAACACAGGTCCCATTATTCAGACACGAACTAGTGGGAACAAAGGAAATAAGAAAAGGGTCAAAAGGATATGGTCATATATGATGAAATGTCAGGTATAGATCAGATGTAGATATAGATCAGACAGATAGGAAGCCCTTGCACATTGAAATAGATTTCCAAAACACTTGCATCTAAATACATCCCAGTCCACAAGTACACTCATATCAAGAAGGACACTAATCGAAGAATAAATGCATGACAACTTGAAACACTTCAACATAGTTACAGCACATATACAGTCCTTTGTAACCCACCTCTCAGTGCATTCTGGGATGTTGTGTTCGCAGTGCATTCCATCAAAACCTGGTCGGCACTCACAGACAAAGCTGTTGACGTAGTCCCGGCACACAGCTCCGTTCCGGCACGGCTTACTGGCACATTCATCCACCTCCGCCTCACAGCGCTCACCTTGGAACCCTGGCCGGCAGTCACAGAAGAACCCTCCCACTTGGTCCACACAGGAACCGCCGTTTAGACACGGGTCTGAGAGGGTAATGAACAGTCAGATAACACCTACATTGGAGGATGTCTACCCTACTCTGTCTACATCATTGACATATTATTTTACCCACTGGTCAAAACAAGCGTTCTTCATTGGCCTTCACTGACTACTGTTTGTAAAGATGGATACAATCGCTCTACAAAACAATATTCTTTGAGTCTACAAAACAATGTACTCATGGAGAGTGTAAAATATGCTGTGTGTCTGTACTAGAAGAATGAATACATCCCTACTAGCAGTGGGAATACGTCAGTACCAGCAGTGTTAATACATCTGTGCTAGCAGC